>NEWO01000043.1:1972292-1997636 GCA_003013225.1 Phalaenopsis aphrodite | reverse complement strand
CCGTGTTACTCCGCCATTTTTTTTTCTGCGTCGCGCGGGATACGTGGCGTGATTTTATTGAGTCCGCACGTTCCTCTACGTGCGTAGTACTGATGTAATATTTTTTCTCTTGATGAAGTGAATTTTCACCTCCTTCAAGAATTATATTTTCTTGATCTATCCAAACTTTTTGGCGGAACGGGTCTTCAACTTCTTCCTCCATTGGCTTGATACTGTGTGCCATTGAGCGTTCCTCCATATTTTTGCACTCCAAGTCTGCAAGTCTCTCTTGCATAGGTTGCATTTCACGCAAAAGATCCTCCATGGACAGTTCTTGATTGTTTCTTGGCATGTTCTTGCGTGGAGGCCTGATATTTTGTAGGAAAAGTGTAGAGGAAAGGAAGGAAAGGATGAAGAAGCAGCCGAGGGGAAGAATGTAAGGAAAAAAAACACAGCTGTGAGAATCAAGAAGATTGCCTTCTGAAACCCGAAATCAGCAAGAAACAAAAGATAAAAGAATTGACAATCTTTGAAGCAGAAGAGCAGGAAGGATTGTAGAGATCTAACCGCTTTTCAGGTGGCTATTGCAGTTTGGGCTTCAATATCTTGCTCATAGGAAACTCAACAGGAAGAAAACAAAAGAAATTAAATTTGTAGAAAGTCTTCTTAAACTGAAAATTCAGAACTTCCCTGGGAATAAAAACACAACAGAAATGAGGCAATCTGGAACCACGATTGGAAAGAAAATCAAATGGAATGATGTAGGCTCTGATATCAAAAGGATACCACTAATTTCAACAAGAAATGGAATAAAATTGGGAAGAACGGGAATAACATGAAGAACAAGATAATGGCTAACACTACTTAGGCGCTAATCCAGGATACAACTACAAGCAAGATTTGGATAAATTGAAACCTTTAAAGAGAAAACAAACACAAATCTAAAAACCTCTCTATCCATCACACACAAAACAACCCATATTTATAAAGGATAGATCCTCTTAATTATAAGTATGCCATCTAAAATCATAGAGACGCAAATACCAAACTAAAACACATAAACCAAGACATATAAACTGAAATAAAACTCTAACTCCCACATCACTCATACTCACTAAAAAGCTTTTTGCTCCATTTCAAAGCTTAAACAACTTATCGAGCGAGAAAAGGGTGAGTATGCAAAAATTAAAAGATGAGAAGTTAGAGAAAGAAAAACTAGTTTCTAGAGAAATTGCTGCTAGAGAAGTGACCATGGTAAAACTAGTAAGGTATTTATAGCATTGAATTTTAACTCAATCAACCAGTCTAATGAAGGGGTATTTTTGGCTTTCCTATAAGTTGGCAGCATTAAATGGCTGGTAAACACAATCATCATGACATACTGTTCAAGGGACTCTGATATCTCGATGATCGACGTCAAGTAAGACCCATAAACATTCTCAACAAACAAAAACTCTTTGCACATCTTATGAAGAGGACCCAAGTTGACTTAACCACATACAACAATCACTTCATTCAAACGACTAACGAGAGCCAAGTAAAGAGCTTTGAAACAAATTTACAAAACACGACTCATAATGTGCAAGAGGACGAGTACTGCATAATTAAAAAGCAAGTGCAATTCAATAAGAAAAAACAGCACACAAATAGGGAAATCAAGAATTTCATTACAGTAAGTTTGATACAAGCACAAAATTTCTACATCACAAGAATAATTGATCATTCACCTAAGTTGCCACAAAGAAACATATTGAAAAAACAAAAAGTGCCTAGATCTCGCCAAGTAGCATAGCACATACTCGACCCCAACAAAGAATCAGTTTGACTTCAGCAATTCCAAGACATTTCAAACAAGGTCTACCTCCAACATCAAATCAGAAATCCTCATTGACAACACCATATGCCTTCTCAGAGAAACCTTCCAAAGCTACCGCATACTCCAAGCGGCTCTATCCTCATCTCAAAGAGTGATATTTGACTAATAGCTCACCCCTGATAGCAAATAGTTGGTCTTGTTGGGTAGAGAGTGACATCATTGAGTCACTTGGGCCAACACCTATCCAAATTGTTGTGACAACTCAACTACTCAGCAAAAAGAGAATGCTGATTACAAGCATGTTTGAGAAATTAATGAGCTAAGCATAAGGATAACTCGGTCTCCAATACCTCAATTCGACACAATAGCTTCAATGAGGTAATATCTGCACCTTCTCCAGTAGCCATCCTTTCACTACCGAGCAACATGTCAAGATCACAAACGAACTTGAGACACCAAGTACCTAGCGAAGTAAGCGTTGCGCATTACCGAGCAAAAGCTCCAGTGAGCTCAACCCCGACCCTTTCATGGTCGTTACCTACACAAATACTAAAATAAAAATGCTCTACAAATTACTTGATAAAGAACAGGAAGACTACGAGAGAGGACAGCCCTATAATTCTAGAACAACTTACCTTCAGTTATAACTTTTTTGGCGAATACCTCCATCACCTTTGTGAAGGCACTCTTATGAATGGCCTTGGTTGCCAACCAACCTAAAAATAAGAACTACATTAATTCAACATAATGTCTTACAAAAATAAAATTAACTAATTAGAAACCACCCTAGCTTTGCACCTCGACCACATTCTCGGGGATGGTCATCATTTGTGAAGACTCAGCTGCCATCCCCACAATTGGAGCCATCTCGATAAATGGTGCAACTATCTTTAACTTCTAGCTCGACAAGATGAGTTCAAGCTTCATCTTTTTTCTCCCCTCGGCACTGTTTCTCTTCCTACTTTTTCTCATCACAATCAATATTGCCTCATCAATAACATCAAAGCCAACATGATCCATCTCTCTTGCTTCTTGAGCACAAATGGGGAAGAACAAAGAAAAACACTGAGGGTGGCACAAAACTCTCTATAAAAGTTGGAATGTAATTTATGAAAATGGAGCACGCTAAGTAGATAAAACAACAAAAATTAAAATCTATGAATAGAATCCCACATTGACTTTTCCTTGGATTTCACTATTTACTTTATCTATGCACTTTAAATGTTAATTATTGCATTGATGAGCTCATTCAGGGCGAATATGCCTAACTCAGCCAAGACCATCAAACAAACCCGTTGGACTGATCCAACCAAGGTAGACGACTACCGTTGGAGAAGACACTTGGTCGATACCCTTGAGCTAATCCAACCAAGGCCCAACAACTCATCTACATCCAATAACGAATTAGTCATAGCCTGAGTCTATATTTGGGCTACCCACATTCTATATTTTCATGTTATTTTTTATATTTATTACATGCACACCTCATCTTGTAGTTTTTCTTATAGCGCTTGAAACCTTAGATTCTCTTCTATAAATAGGGGAGTTTAAGGAGAGGACGGATGCGTGTTTTTGATCTTTGTATATGTATTTTTGAGCTAATATAGTGGATTATCCATCCTCTACTAACATCTTTTTGTCAGCTGTTTTCATTTCCTTTAGGTTAATAAGATTCTAGTATAGCCCTAAGACAAAATAGTACCGAAAAATATGCTATGCAATAATGCATTTTATTTTATTTTTTTCATTAATGAATAACCTTTGTATCAAATGTGATTAAAAAAGTTGTTCAATTTGTGCTTGATATGCTATCATTTATAACCTCCGAGGGGTCAAAATTGTGTTTGATTCTTGAAAATTACAATTGGATGGCTCATGATTTATGAATGCTATAATGACTCATGAATATGTTATTATCCCTTTTACCATTCCTGAAAATAAGAACCAATGAAAAGCATATCTTCTTTTCTTGTTCACAGCTTCACTTACATTTTTCGTTCAGTTTTGAACTTAGTCCAGATGTGATGTGTTATGAGTTTGAGAATAATGAGGCTCAAATCTAAATTTTAACTTTTTTAATTACTTTGTGTTAAAATTCAAATCAGTGTACATGAAATTTAAACTATTTCTATATATAATCCATTCTCTTGACAATATATTGTCTTCCAATATCCTTAAGTTTCCATGAAGATGAAATGTTTGTTCCTATAAAGTTATAAAATAATTAATTATTGGTGTTACTCTCTTAACTAAAAATATATGTGCACTGAAAATATAAGATTTTGCACTGGCTCGAATGGGTTATGAGTTGACTCTAAATTGTGTCATAGCGAGTTGAGTCAGTTTGACTCAAAAAAATATTTCTGCTTTGAGTCAAATTCAGCTGAAGTAAAATTTAATTATTTCGAATTCGAGTCGTTTGATGAGCCCAAACTTGAATCAATGCCGCAACTAGGCGGGGGCAACTTCAGCCCGAGCTCCAAGCTATTTATAAAGTATAAACAATTTCTAAGTGCTTATTAACAAGTTTTAAATCCTTGTGACAAACAACCAGATAAGCTTGAAAGAAGACATTACAGGAAACATTAGCTTTGGCAAAATTATGGTCAATTATGATACATTGAGTCAGAAGCAACCACAACTTATATGTTATAATTGACAATGGCATAGGGTAAAACTTGATATCAGCAAGCGAACACCTAAAAAACAACAGCAATACTCTAATAGTACAAACAAAATAATATCATAGGAGTTAGAAGGAAAATACACCATTCAAAGCATTCCAAGAAAGCCAAGATGTTCATCTGCTTGATTACAGAATCACCTAACAAGGAGATATTATCCTTTAAGGTTGCCCTGCTGTAGATGTCAACAGCTTGTTCTAATTATAATATAAATGTAACAACCTGTTAATCTGTTTTGGACTGCATTTGGATAAAATGCATGTTGAAATTACAAGGGTTTCAGATGCTCCTAGTCACAACTCAAATTTCAAAACCCGCACCAATGAAACCTAAGGCAGATCCACTTATATATAAATGAGGAAAAAATATTGCATTCCATACTGAAGAATGATGAGTATATCTAAAAACTCACAAGACAAGGGCTAGGAAAAGCAGATTTCCTTCCATCTATCATTTGTATGTCTATAGGATTTCTTCATAAACTTGTTTATTCAATTCTACCCAACAATTCCCTGGCATCCTTACCCAGTCAGTCTCTAACCCTTTTTTATGAGATAACTCCACTGTGTATTCCAGATCCAATTCCTCTCCTTTTCTGTTGAATAAACAGATGTTCCTGATGCTACTCTGAGTCTTTGACACAGTAGACGCACACATTTGCACACACATTTGCACACGGAAGTATTCAGCCACTAAGAGACAAAACTGATGAGAGGAAAAGCATCGAATCTTTATCAAGATCATAAATGCTTGAATAATATCCGTATGTATTAAAATGATAAATATGAGAAATTAGCCAGAGTTGGTTTTTCCTTTTGTTTTTCTTCCGTGCACCTATTGGAGTGCTGACTGGCAAGGATGGGGGCTTGAGGAAGGCAAAGTGAGGAATTAAGAATAGAGGAAGTATAAGAGAAAGGAGACAGAAGATATGTTAAAAAAACAAAGAAAGAAAAATGGTAAATATAAACTTCAAATTATCCAACATTAAAGAACTGAATGGTGAGCACGGGGTATAACAGACTTCCATCTTTTACATGGATGAGTGACATTAATGCTGTGGAGTGCAGTGAAATATGCGGAAATCTCAGAGGAAACAAATCAAATAAGAGATAGCCTTGAAAGAATGGCGCCAACAGATCAAAACCAAATATCCATATTAACTTGGTTTCAACCTTCTTGAAAAGACCCGTCTCAAAATAAGGAATGTCCTGAATAAATTACAAAATGTTAGGGCCATGTTTCGAACACATCCAGTGCTACTGGTGGAAACAGCCGAGGCAAATCTTTTCAAACTGCAAAATGTCCAAGCGGGCAAACATAGAATATTTCATGTTAATCCAGCAACCTAATAATATCACAATCATGTCAGAGCGGTCTCTAGTTTTTAACCTACGCTTTTTCACACGGGCAAAAACAACACAGACATACGATTACAGAAAGAAAAAGATGAAAACCATATCAACTTATCTGTATATTCTAGAGTTTTCTCAACAGTCTATTAAGAAAAGCAAAAACCTTTATAAATGTAAAGTACTCCTGTGATTTGAGAAAATTAAAGTGTCAATCAAGGAATCGAGATATATTGATGGCTACAGATGAATGCCACACTACCAAATGAAATAAAACTTGGGTTTGCAGTTCATGCGGAGTTGGATTTTGTAGAAATTGAATTTAGTGAATTGATAAAGAAAGTGTTCTTGTAACTTAAATGATGAAGAAATGCCTTTCTGAAAGAAATTTTAAGAAAGTAAAAACTAGCAATTAAGAAATAACCTTTCTGAAGGGCAGAACTCAAGTGAGGAAATCGCTGTTCCATGATGATGCTTCTTGCTCCAATGACAGATATCCATTTTCTTTACTTCAACTACACAAATGTCACCATCATTGCTGCCTCTGAATTAAGGAAAAGTAGGCATGAGAACCTTCCCAATGCTTCAAAGGACAAAAGTAAAAAAGCTGAAATAATGCCACATTTCACCAAATAAATGATCAATTTAGCATAAAAAAATGCTGAAGAGTGACATCTTTTTTTATAAATATTTTTTTCCTATGCATTCCAATGTGAACGCTGGAGTAAACGGATCCAAATTTATGAAAATAGCCTCTTTGTATATTAGGGGCAATGCTTTCCCGAATCTGCATTGGCAGCAGTCTCATACACCTTTTTATTCTAAATTATGAGCATTAGCAGAACAATAGCAAGTGATAACTCCAACTCTACTTTAGCCATAAAGAACATAATAACTGACAAAGATAAGATATAACATGGAAATAGGATATTTTCATATTTTAAGTAAAAGTGATGACAACAAAGAAATATATCCAAAGATATCTACAGTTGCATAAAGCACACATTAGAGATATCCACACTTGAGCATCCATCTATTTATCGTGCACGTGTTTGGATTACGCTAGTGCAGAACTTAGGAGAGTTGGGGTATTTTTGTGATTCCAATATTTGACCTACAAGTCATAATGAAGGTGACCTAACAATAGTTCAATGTTCTCCCACTTACGCACCCATATAAGTATCTCAATTTCATGCAAATTCTAAAGTTTGGAAGATAAATAAACACCAATGAGTAACCCTTCTTGGATGGTACCTTCGAATCCATTCAGGAAAAATGCTGATATATCCTCGATGTATTTCAATTATTTTCCAGAAGTTCTAAATTAAGATCTGAAGCATGTTTACAACTGATAAATTATTCCTCCTAAAAAATGTGGGTATTAAACGGTGGATGCTTAGTACCCTAAATTTACAACAATATTCTTGATTACCAAATCAAAAGCATCAATATGGGTACTTCGCCATTGAGGTATCTTAGATTCATGGAAGACAATGGATAAGGAAGACCTCACTATTTATACTGAAGCTGAGAAACTCATCACGTAGGTGGGAAGTTGAACTTGTTCTCCATCTGAAAATTATTCCGCAGCCATATCTCACTAACTAAATCCATGCAGATGACGATCATCATATTCTGGTTTAATAAGTGCCAGAAACTATTAGAGCAGTTAGATGGTTCAAAGACGAGTTTTGTATGCTTAGTAGCTTTCATAAAAGGTATTTCCAATTGATTAATCCACAAAACAACCAAACCTCCACTCCAACCCCACCTGCAACTGGCTTTCATAACCAAAGCTAAAGTTCAGATACAAACGTAAAAAAGAAAAAATATCAGGTTATGTTAAAACTTGAATATCAACATGTTCTACATGTGTTCTAGCCCGTCCATGTTGCCTAAATTTCTTCTTCATTTAGTATGCCCACAGACCATCACCACTGCCCACAAAAATATGGTGCGAAGTAGCAGTTAAAACAGTTGTTGAGGAATCATTAAGTCCCCTAGAATAATTTTCGAGCACTGCTTTGAGTGCAATGGAAGTACAAATGCAAGGTTAATGCCAGGGTTTTAGAGCTTTAATATAAATAAAATGAAAAAAGAAGTGGCTTTCATTTTCTTACAATGCTAGGTACTTCCCGTCCAAGCTGACAGAAAGTGCCGAGATAGGTTTTCTGAGTAACCTTTTGAACCCAATTCTATTCCACGTACTGATATCCCAAACAGCAGTGACCACCTTGCCTCCTGTCGCACATTAAATTAATGTTCTTGCAAAATAAGCAGTCAGTCATTTGGCCAGACAAACACATGCAAAATAACCATACCCTTTTGAACTGTGCAAAACAGAAAAGGTCTCATGCCATCCTTAGAGAATCGGCAACATTCAATTTTCTCATCCTGAAAAGGAAAAAAAAGAAAGTCAATATAATACACAAGGCATCAGAGACGGCTTAAATATAAAATGCACAACCATCAAGAAAATGTACCGCATTTCGGGCCAAAGAAATCATTGGAGCTGCGTCACTTATTTTCCATATTCTTGCAGAACCATCAGTAGAGGTTGAAACCAAGAATTCTGAATCTAAGCTGTAGAAAAGAATTCAGAAGACAAAGTAAATAGGAATTTTATTGAACTGTTGATAAAAAAATTTACATCATTATGAGCGTTGTTTATAAGTATATAAATAAATGAAGTACTGGAATAGGTACTTCTCAAAATCTTCTTAGATTTGGTAAAAAATAGGTTATGATTCAACAAGACCAAACCGAGAATAAAAACCGCTATGGTTGTACACAATTCTCTGAAGATGAACTCGCAAACTGAACTTGAAATGGGCTCATCAAGGAAGTTCTCCAAGAACTTGCCTGCCATGTTCCAAGTAGTCCTATTCTCCAGAGACTATCCAGAATCAAATTGAACTCAACAGCTAGGTTCAAGGAATACTCGATCACCAACTTGACGAAGAACTCATCAAAGTCAGAGAGAATTCAATGACCAAGTAATATTCCAATTTTGGCTGCAGCCTTTTGTATTTTACAAGAAACAGACTGGTATTGCTTTATATATTTTTATATATTTAGCATATTTTGCAATTTTTCCTATAGTGTTCAAGCTCTGATCCCCACCTATAAATAGGAGGTCACCAGGAGAGACTGGGTTACATAATCTTGTACAAGCTAGTTTAAAAAATATTGTGCTATTGAGCTTTATAATGAAAATTTACTCAACTCTCCTTTTAAAATTTTTGTCTTATACATTCCCTTTTCCTTTGCGTTAAATAAGATGCTAATGCAATCCATGGACAGATAAATTAGAATCCAACAATAGTAGGATAGTCAAAAATAGAAAATCGATAGAGGCATTTAAAGAATAAAATGAGAAAACAATGCCAACAAGCTAAAAACTAAGTAATGACAAGGACACAATCCCTACCAAAATGCAAAACCAAGAGTGCAGCAAGAGAGATGATCAAGAAAATTATGTTAGCATGTGAAATAGTCAAATAAGGAGGTTAAAAAGGGAATCCAATCCTCACTTCAACGCTATAATCAACTCTTGGATAGAACAAGACAAATACAACGAGTATTCTATGAACACCTCTACAGTGCAAGCGATTGCACACTTAGGTAGAAGAGAAATCCGCAATGCTGAAAATACAAGAATGCAAGTCAAATGCATTAGAGAATTCGGCAAGAGCTGCATTAACATAACTTATATTAGTAAATCAAACCGAACAAGATAATCAAAGTACTAGAAAACACATCTCGTTCGCATAAGCGCCATTATCATAAGCATGTTACATTAAAAACTAAAAATAAAAAATAAGTCAAATCAACATCAAAATTCATATATCATTATGCTCATCTTATCAGATATCTTATATTTTCGATGAGTATAAAATTCCAAACTTCAATTAAATCTTTCAAGATAGAAAGAAATTCAACACATGAATTTAGCATTTGATATTTATCAAGTTGGTTGGAGCATAATTGTTGTACTTACTACAAAGTAACTAATGAATAATCATAATGGTCACAATCTCGTCATTTTAAATAGCCTCAAGAACAATATGAATAAATCTATGTGGTAAGGTGCTAAATATGAATCAGTGAAAGGGATGGAAAGAAGAATAATCAATGACAATATTAATAGGTTCATGAAAATAGTCAATTTAAATAAATTGAAGGCTGAACAAATAATAAAACAACCACAAAATTACAGTTATAAAGCAGTAATCCCAATGCATTGTATGATTTTAAATGAGACAATCTTTTTTGTAATTAATTTCTTAAAGGACCGTTTAGAAAATAATTTAGGCTTCAAAGCATTATTATCTTATTACTTGACTTGAATTCTACATATCAAGAATTTCAATCAAAAAAACTTACAATTATAAAAATTAATAATTAATTTTTTTGCAAAACTTTCATGCAAACGAAGTAAATATCATGCTAATATTTGTGCAAACAGGCTAGGCATACAGCCAATATAAAGTTCAATAGCATCTATAGGTTTCCGAGATTGCCAGAGTAACTTCAACTGCAGTGGTGCATTTAGACACATATTAATAGATGAATGATACGCAAAACCAGTGATAGGCAGCATCACTCAAACAACTGCTCATCTTGTTATGTCCATAAATTTATGGGTGTAAAAAGGGTTGAAAACCTTATAATATGATTTGATTGTTGAAAATCAGTGTTTAACAAATATATAAACTTCATTGCTGCGAGGAATCAACAATTTTATAATATGATATGATATGGACCATTTAGAAAAGGGATCAACCATTATAAAGAAAGAATCATGTTTCCTTGAAGTCGTGATAATCTTACAGCAAGTACATTTAACATCCTTTGAAGCACCTTATGGAATAGCTAATAGTGTGTAATGCCCAATGTTATTTTGTTTTTCTTTAGCCAATTGGCAAGATTTACATCATGAAAAAAAATTCTTGAAACGTCTCTTTTAAGACTTGACTAGTAAGATCTATTAGAATTATTAGCCTAATTATTAGGCTAATTACTGCTACAATTATTATTAGTTTTTATTTGATTTTCTTTGCTTCCTTTATTTCCGTTTCCACAGTTATGTATGCCCTAGTTGATCGATTTCTAAATTTGTCTTTCCCTAATTTGGATCTTGTAATATCTATTTATAACTCTTCCTATCAATAAAAAGTATGCAACACTATTCTCTAAATTTAACATGATATCAGAGCAAGGTTCTAACACTAGATCCTCTAACTACCCGTTGGCCATCCGTAAGGCTCTCCTTGCAAGTTTTCTGCCTCCAAGATCAGCACAAGCACCTGCAGGTGCTTCTTTGCCTTGCTTCCTTGCTTCTGTAAGCCTATTCCCACCTTATGCCGGCTTGTTCCCATCTTATGTTGGCCTATTCCAGTCGCAAAAAATAGGTTGGGTTGCCGCCTTTGCATCTGTCGCGCCTCCTTGCTGCTGTCAGGCTGTTCCCACGCTTCTGTCGGCCTGTTCCAGGTGCTGAGATTCTTTCTGCTGCAGAAAACAGGTTAGTTCACCTCCTAGTTGCTTCTATCTGCCTGTTCCAGCTACCTAAGATTCCTTTATGGCGACCTGAGCTTTCTCCAGCCAGCCAGAGTTTTTCCAACCTAATTTCCGTCGTCGGGTCTTCCTTTGTTCAACATCCAAGATATTCCTATGTCTCGCAACCCAACATCACATTTGGCTCTGTTAGAATCATGACATACTCTTCCACCACCGAGCCTTCTCCCGACGGGGTACTCGAGTCCATCGGAGGGTCGACACTTATCTCTATCCCTCCTTAGATCGAAGAATCGGAAAACCAAATGAACTTCCTCATCACCACACATAAACTGAACGATTCTAATTTTCTCAATGATCCCAAGCCGTGTCTTTGTTTGCCAAGAGAAACGAGAAATTCGGCTACCTCACAGGAATGACTCGTGAACCTCCTAGAGCTATCCCAATGTATGAAGTGTGGGAAGTGAAGAATTCCATAGTCATGTCACGGCTGATTAACTAAATGGAAATTGCGATTGGTAGTTCGTATATGTTTCTTCCTTCGACAATGCCCTATGAACTACAGTTCGAGATACCTACTCAGATGTAGGAAACTCCAACCAACTTGACAAGGTTGCCTAAAAGATCCGCGAGGCGAAACAGGGATTGAGGACTGTGACTCAGTATCATAATGGTTTGATAGCATTATGGATGAAATGCAATCTCTACTACGACTACATATGGGAATCGCCAACTGATCTTTCCCTCTTTCAAAAAATTGTAGAAAAAGATCACACATTTCGAGTTTTCGCAAGTCTTGACAAAGACCTCGATGAAGTCTGGGCCAACATCCAAGGTCGGGAACCACTTCCTTCCACTCGTGCTGCTTTCATAGAAATTTGATGTGAAGAGAGATGGAGAATTGTCATGCTAGGCACTTCCACTTCAATCGAATCATTTGTCTTGGCAACTAATATTACCCAACTCTCATCTATGCCTCCTCGAGAGCCACTTGTGATTGCTGCCACAAACCCTACCATACTCGAGACAAGTGTTGCAAACTCCATGGGAAACTGATATGCAAACGTTAAGCCAAATCCTCCTCTGCCAAGGGCCTCATTACTACAACTGAATCTGCTACGGTTAAACTAGCTCTCATTTGAAATACCCTAGAATCACCCATCTCTCTTAAGAGTCATATGGAGAAATTAATCAAGCTGTTGGGATCCAAACAGTTGACTTCCAACCAATCAACCTTCCACGCCCGTAAAGGTATCACCTCTATGACACTAACTTATTTTTCTAGTACATGCACCATTGTTTCAGAAGCCACAGACCACATGACTAGATGCTCTCAAGCTTTCTAAACATAATATTCATGCTCTGGGAAAGACAGTTAAAATTGTTTATGGCTCCTACAACTCGATTGTTGTTAAAGGATCGGTTGTGTTAACAACCGGTCTAACTCTGAAATCTGTGTTAAATGTCCTTCTGTTGTAGTGTAACATATTACCTGTTTGTAAACAAACACATGACATTGATTGTGTTGTTGGCTTTTCTCTTGATGTTTGAGTCTTTCAGGATTGTCATTCAAAGAGGATGATGGGAATTGCTAAAAGAGTAAATGGGCTCTACTTCTTCCAAGAGAAAGGCACGAAGAACATTGACACTTCTCCCAATAGTTCTAGTTTTTCTCGATCCACTAAATGTTCTATTAAATTGTTGCTTATCGTTTGGGGCAACCTAGTTTTTAGTATTTAAAACAATTGTATCCGTCGATGCTTACTATAAAAATTTTGCTAACTTCAAATGTGAGATTTGTCAATTAGCTAAACATCTTCACGTTCCTTATCCATCTCATTCTTATACGCCTTCCGGTTCCTTTTCTCTTATTCACAGTGACTTGTGGAGACTCTGTCACACTCCTAACTACACTAATAAATAGTGGTTTCTTACCTTAATTGATGAGCACACTCGAATGATGTGGGTTTATATATTAAAAGATAAATTTGAAGCTGTTGTCACTTTTAAAAACTCACTCTTCCATTTTGACCCAATTAAAAACTTCAATTCAAATCCTTTGAACCGACAATGACCGTGAATTTTTTAATTCTAATTTAGGTGAGTTCTTGGTAAGCAAATGTATCATCCATTATAGCCCATGTACGGACACTCCTCAGCAAAATGGAGCAGCAGACAGAGAAAACCAACACTTTCTCTAAGTAGCTCGCTCCATTATATTTCAACCTAATGTCCCAAAAAGATTTTGAAAGGATGTAGTGCTTATTGCCACCTATGTCATCAATAGAATTCCCACAAAAAATTATAATTTTAGAGCTCCATTAACCATCTTGATGTTATGTTCAATCGGTTCTTCACCGCTCTTGAACCTAAAATTTTTGGGTGCATGGCTTTTGTTCGGAACACCATTCCTAATCGTAGTAAGCTTGATCCCAGGTCTATAAAATGTGTCTTCCTCGAATATTCCGCCACTCAAAAAGGCTATCGGTGTCTTGATCCTACCACAAATAAACTATATGTAAGTGCAAATGTCTCATTCTTTGAAAGTGTTCTTTAGTTCCCAGGTCACCAACTCAAGTGAGGAGGAGCTTGATTTCTTAGACATTATTCCTCATCTGATCCTTACGAATATTTCTCCTACCACTATATTTGAGGAGCCCTTTGTCCCTCTGGATCCACCACCTACCAAACACCCAGAACCTCCTCCTATTCTTCATGTCTATGTTCGGTGCACTCATGGTCCCACTTTGGAGCCCGCTACCTCTTTACAGGACCTACAATCCGCTCCAAGTGATATCCCTAGAATTGACACCACTCCGAATTAGGAGGTGAGTTCTTCCGTTGACCTATGCAATCAAACAAGTTCTCTTTATTCCATAGAAAAATATGTCTCTTTCCATAGCGTATCGCTAACCCTGACAGATCATCACCTCCCATCCACTATTGAAGTATCATTAATTGATCCTTCCTGGAAAGCTGCAGTAATCGATGAAATCAATGTCATTCAACAAAATCATACATGGGATGTTGTGGACCTTCCTCCAAGTAAAAAAACAGTAAGGTGTTGCTAGATTTTTAGCACCAAGTTTAACTCCGATGAATCCTTTGAACACAACAAGACACGGTTAGTCGCCAAAGGCTACTCATAAACATACGGAGTTGATTATGAGGAGACATTTCCCCCGGTTGCTAAATTAAACACTATTCGAGTCTTACTTTCCCTTCATGTTAATTTAGCTCGGCCTTTGCTCCAACTGGACGTAAAAAATATTTTTCTAAATAAGGATCGCATAAAGGTTTACATGTGCCTTACTCTGGGCTTTGACTATAATGTTCCCTGATGAAAAGTATGCCGACTGCGGAAGTCCCTCTACGAACTAAAGCAATCTCCAAGGGTTTGGTTTGACAAGTTCACAATTGTGGGAATAGGTCATGGTTTTTCACACGCTTAACAGATCATACTCTCTTCTTTCGGCATTCATCCGATGAAAAAATTGTTATCCTTACCATCTATATCAGCGATATTCTGTTCGCAGATGATGATCTACCAGCATTGAACTCTATGAAAGGTAATCTTGCTACTCCATTTGAAATGGACTTGAGGTCATTTTGATGTTTCTTAGGAATGGAAGTTGTTTGGTCATCTACTGATATTTTCTTGTATCAACGCAAATATGTGCTTGATTTATTGACATAGAATAACTTTTTCCTTGCAAACAGGTGGCAGTCCCAATGGATCCCAATAAAAAATTAGCTGATGTTCCTAATACGGTTTATGTAAACAAGAATCACTACCAACGACTTAAAAGGGAAAATCATTTATCTCATCCATAATCGCCCCAACATTTGCCACGCAGTAGGTATTGTGAATCAATTCATGCACGATCCCTATGAGCACCATCTCTGAGCTGTCCAAAGGATCCTTCACTACTTAAAAGGCACACCGATCTCAGGTTTATTTTTTTCGCGTCACACCTTTTATTCTATTGTTGTTTATACCGATGCGGATTGAGCCAGGTTTGTCCATGATCGGTGAACCACCTTAGGATATCCCTCATTCGTGTGGGGAAATCTTATAACATGGAAAAACAAAAAACAATCGGTTGTGACCTGGAGTAGTGCTTAAGCCGAGTTTCGTTGCATGCCCTTAGGTATCTATGAAGCTCTTTAGTTACGCATCATTATCCGTGAATTGTGTATGTCAGTCTCTACTCCTCTTCAGTCATTCTATAATAATAAAACAACCATTATTATTGCACATAATCCGATCCAGCATGATCGGACCAAACATGTGGAGATTGACAGACATTTCATTAAGGAGAAGCTCGATTCATGATAGATTTGTATTCTATTTGTCTCCTCTAATGATCAATTAGTAGATATCCTTACAAAGAATTTTCCTCGACCATTGCTTGACAACTTCAAATCCAAGCTGAACATGATGAACATCTATGTTTAACTTGAGGGGAGATCTATAGTTTAACATGACTTCAAATTCAAGTTGAATATGAAGACATCTCTGCTCTTCTCCAATTGTTCTGTGATAATAAAACAACCATTAGTACTGCACAAAATCCGTTCCAACATGATCGGACCAAGCATGTGGAGATTGACAGACACTTATTAAGGAGAAGCACGATTAAGGGGATATTTGTATTCCATTTATCCCATGTAATGGTCAATTAGAAGATATCCTTACCAAGAATCTTCCTCAATCATTGTTTGACGATTTCAAATCCAAAATGAACATGATGGACATTTATGCTTTAACTTGAAGGAAGTATTAGAATTATTAGCCTAATTATTAAGCTAATTACTGCGACAGTTATTATTAGCTTTTATGTGATTTTATTTGCATTCTTTATTTTCGTTTCCATAATTATATATTTCTTATTTGGTCTATTTCTGAATTTATGTCCTTCCATTATTTAGATTTTGTAATATGTATTTATACATCTCTTCCTACCAATAAAAATATGCAGTACTATTCTCTAAATTTAACAATATCTTTTCTTAATTATAGCTACATTTTGTCATGATTAAAATGCCTTAAATATCACCAAAATGTAACTTTTAAGACCAGAAAATCTCTCAAAGATGAATTAATAATGAACATAAATTATTTTCTGATAAAAACTCATTCATTATCATAAAATGTTTACTAAGCATAGTTGAGTCACAAACTAAGCCACAATATATCTCACCCAAATCGTTACTATCAGGGTAATTTCTCTTAATGTGGGCAAAGCTAGTAACCTTAATTTGTATGTCTAAATAAACGCAACCTTAAAGTATCAAGAGGCTTATAAATGTCTAATATGAAGAAAAGCAAACCATTTAGCATGTGCGCGCACACACACACATACACACACACTTATGAGAGTTACATATCTTAAAGCTTGCTGTCAGAATATTTGACAAATCACTAAGGGAACAATTAACATCTCCAATATCAAAGCGATTCAACGAAATAAAATTTTCTGTCATAATTTGAATATTTATGTTGTGTCTTACTCAACTTTTTCCCAAAATAGGCAATTAGATGTCCCTCTTGGAGATACTAAACTGGTTGATGAATTATTTATAGTAGCCTAAAAATGAAAACTTTTAGTATCATGAAATTGAGTAAAAGTTCTCTAATTTTAATTTCTTAAACTTTAAGATAAACAAATAATCCATTAGCAAATATAATAATCCAAATGAAATTATTGATGATGTAGCAAATTAGCACTCCATATTCAAATATAATTTCTTAGCCTTTAGTCTTTTAAAGTTTTTCATAAGATACAATAAACAACCCTCAGTATATAACATAACAATTTTCAATAAAAAATCTGAGAACATGTTTAATAATTCTCATAAAATACTGGTGCATTATTTAGTTAATAATTATCATTAATATTAATGGAAATCAACTTGAATTTTGAAGGTAGTTTTTCATTCATCACCCTCTTGTTCTCATTCGATGAAAACCACTTTTTGATCAATTTATAAGAATAATATGTCCAATCATAATACCCAACATATAATCAATGTAGATAAGGAAATTGATATTTGATAGTGATATTATTAATCACATCAGCTATTTACACACATTTTCCAATGATCATCCTTTATTAGTTTAATCAATATACAAGAACCGCATAAGGAGTCACTGATCTTATCTTGGAGGTCTGAATCCAAGGCTTTCAATTACTTTTGTGGGGTCGAGATTGTGTAAAAAAATCTAGGTGAGCGGGAAAATTTTATGTGCAGTTTAGACCAAAGCAAAACGATCAGCCAAAAGCTGAGGTCAAACTAGCCCTAAGACTACCCATTAAGATTTTTCCTTTGGGGTTTTGGCATGAAGGGAGATTTATGGCATGGATTCTCTTTGAAGTTGTAGGAAAGTTAGAAATTATGCTTTGGAGTTTTTGTAGAGGATCCAATAAGTTTAAGAATGTTTGATGGAGACTACACCAAGACAAGATCAAAATGAATGGTTTGGTTTATTTTGATCAGCCTTAAAATGCATGAATGAAGGATGGATCTAATGGTGTCTTTGGGTGTGCGCTAGACAGGCTTGGAGGGGTTTGGGTAAATATTTTGATATCGAGTTTTTTCTTAGGATCCAAGGGGTTTGGAGGGTAGTGAAAGTGGGAGCGTCAAACTAAGTCAAAGATGCCCTAGTTTTTGCTGCCACTTGTAGAGGCCCAAAATTTTTTTTTTCTTCGCTAAAAGAGTGGAAGAAACTTATAGAAAAACTTTAGGGTTGTTGAGGAAAGATTATGAGAGGTTAGAAGAGAGATCATTAAGAAATAAAAGATTGGCCAATAAGCACAAAACCAAAGGGGTCCAGCCAAACATTGAATACAAAAGCCTAGACATTTCAATCTCAACATATTTTTTTTCAAACAGAAAAGAGTTGAGTTTCATAAATTAAAAATAAATATTTTAAGCATAAATCAAGTCTTAAGAAATAAAAAAAAAAGTAATAAGGAAAAATTAAAACAAGAAAGGAAGGGAAGTGGGGTCCCTCCAATAAAAAAAATGGCCATCCCCCTTCCCTCCAATAAAAAAATGGCCATCCCCCTTACCTGAAAGGAAAAAAAATAAAGAAAAACATAAGAGAAATGATTAAATAAAAATAATCAAATTATTAAAAAGAATATTTGAATTTTTAAATTTTCTTTAAGTATACAAT
Organism: Phalaenopsis aphrodite; assembly: GCA_003013225.1. Taxonomy (NCBI): domain Eukaryota; kingdom Viridiplantae; phylum Streptophyta; class Magnoliopsida; order Asparagales; family Orchidaceae; genus Phalaenopsis; species Phalaenopsis aphrodite. The sequence goes on along the minus strand of NEWO01000043.1, from coordinate 1,979,108 downwards.
TTCAAAAATTTTCAACTATAAACTTCAATTTTTCATATTGGATGAATCTCTCTTGTTTTTTTTTGATCGATCTTGTGATGAGGCCATTATCGCTCTTGCTCTCATCATAGGCAACTGATGCTAAAGCCATAATTATTTTTTTTTCTTAATGTTTTGCATCACTCTTCCTCATCAACAAATTCTTTCTTAAATAAGACACCTTTTTGTCTCTTACGCTCAACATGTTCAAAAGGATTTCAAGTAGGGGAGAGAAATGATTTACCAAAAAACATATGATTTACCTAAATCTTCTTTCGGCAAAGCTTCTATAATATACATGATTACAATAAAATTTAATAGCAAAAATTTTAAATTATATATAACTACATATGATTTTATCAGATCTAGGCGATAAAGGTCATCCCCAACCACTCCTTGATTCCACCATTATCAATATGATTAAACTTATAATGTAGAAAGTTAGGGGATGGCGATCGAATATTTAAATCAAATGGAATGCTTCATATCCCTAAATGAAGTCAAATAATCAAGAAATTCACCAAGGTACTTCTTTACATTAAAATTATAATCAATAAACATCCTCGCGTACAAACATAATCTCAATCAAATCATTATTTAATTTAATAGCTGCTACGGGCATAAGTTACTCCCTTAGCCAAACTCCCCTTTTTAATGAATGTTGATTCAAAATATGTAAATATTTTTAAATTTATTAGAAACATTTAATTCTTTAGCCATAGAATGGCTTTTAATATATCATATTTCAAAACTATCCTATTCCCAGTGATCTTAAATGCATAAGTATTAACTTACCAAAGTGACTTATATCTAAGCCATACATCTACAATAGTCTAACCCGAACAATATCTACTACAACCACATGTAAAACATCACATCACATCACATCTTATCACTATTGATAAGATGATTGGATACTAAGTGTTAGATCTAAATTTATTTAGGGCTGAAATTTTACCAAGAGAAACAATACAACATAAGATAACTAGAGAAAAAAAAGAAAACCCAGTGTGATAAACTCTAAAATTTTACTAGACAGTAAAAAGTAAAAAAGCTTTGTTTAAATGATTTTTTGTGACTACCTCACCCACTAGCCCCCTAGTTATAAAATTTAGGGATTTGTGTGTAGCAGGAAAGACTAACTTTTAAGCTATACCGAGAAAATCCATACCAAGAAATAACAATTGCTTGATTATTTGATTAAAAGATGAACAAAATGAGATAAAATATTTATATAAGATGCAAACAAAAAGAAAAAATAAATTTAATTTACTTTCTATAGTGGCTCTTTCATTTCAGTTGGATTATAAATTATTAGTTATAGAAAATTTAATTTTAATAATTTGACCGTCTTTACCGGCCTTGGTTAATTCCCAGCCCCGGACCGGGTTGTGACATTTTGATGGAAGTGAGAACAAAAACCACCTAAGATTGGTTACTTCTAGCGAAGCAAACAAAATATACAAATGATTGCTAAAAATACTAGGCGCCAATAATTAGTTGAAGAAACCATCTTATTAAAACCATTTGAATTCCAGTCCAGAAGTCAAAAGTGTCCATCAATTGCAAGGCCAAAGCCACACAATTACATCAAAAAGTTTTAGCTTTATATAGGTTATACTGATACACAACCCAAATAAGTGGCGGAATATTAATAATGGCAAAAGAACCAATGTGCGTGTAAAATAAAAAAAAGTAGTGTGTCCCTTTACCTGATATCCATGTCTCGAAAGGATTTATGTGCTCTCGGTTCATCCAAAAGAACTTTCAAACTTGGCCACTCCATAATTCTAAGATGCCCATCCTAGGAACAGGAAGAGATATCAGTGTTACATTCTAAAATTTTAAATTTATGTGTACATAGTTAAAAATGATCTTATGCAGTTCACATGAAAATAGATGGCAAAAACCAATAATATGACAAAGCATCACACAGCTACATAAACTGCTTCGTTTTGTCACAGTGAAGAGTAAAGCTGGGATAAGAAGATTTTTTCAACGCTTTCAGGCATTAAAGAGAAGATGAATAACTCGAGGGACCACAGTTTGTTTAATTGTCCGTAAAAATCTACATCCAGAAATGAACTCATAATAATTTGCACATGAAATAAAAAAATATTAGCCATAAACCACTCAATTGGTCATATACCTGTCCACCAGTGACAAATTTGGAACCGTCTGTGCTAAAAACAAGACACTTCTGAGGACCAATAGACTGAAGGGGAGGAAGATCTTTCGCAACAAGCTTGTAGTTTAAATCTCGATCAAACAGTTCAAATAATCTGCAAATTCGTTTTTGTTTCAGAAACATTTTATCATTTATGAAGAATACCTTACCATGACAAAAAATAAGATCTTATATAGCATGATTATCCTTTCAAAAACAATAATTTTTAAGAAACTTAAATGCAAAAAAATAAATAAATAAATAAAAGTAAAGTCGTAAGGAACTTAGAATAGTTAGATCATACATTTTTCATTTTAGGCACAATAAATAAGAAAAAATAGAAGTAGCAAGCAAAAAAAAAAAGGGAACAAAAAGTAAACCAAAATAGATATGCATTTAAATCTTCAATCAAGCAATTCTTTTCTTTTTTGGTTTAGGATGAAAACATGGAGAGTTACTCAAAAAAAATTAAGAAACTATAGTGATCAGCTGCATCAGCCCACAAAGTACGCAAGTCACAGTCTCACATCAATTCTTTAAGAATTTACTACTGAAAATAGGAAAATTTCTGATGTGAACAATTACAAAGCAAAATGCACTTAAAAGTTAGGTAGAAAAGCTTGCTTTACTATCAATCAAAATTATGACTTGGCAAACATTTGTCCTCTAAACCAAATGTGCAATAGAGGATTGACAACACGTTAACATAGTTACATAGCTCAATCTAGTAAAGGCTTATCCTACGTGATATCAGTATGGCTCTGTAAAATTGGATCGGTAAATATTGTATATTCAAACCAGCATGAAGAGAATGGGCTCATATGAAACTACACAATAGCAAGAACGTGCATGCACTATGCATATGCATATATAACTATATATTTTTAATCCATTGTATCCACAGAGATTGCATCGTACATAATTTCAGGACGAAGTATCCCTGTATCTTATAGTATCTGATCATGCATCCCATATCTTTGACTGAGTGATTTGGCTCGTTATTGACATAATTATTAATTTTATTTACATCTTTCACCAAGAATAGCTTGCTCCGCGACACTTCAGACATGCATCCACAATACCTTTAGAAACGCATGAATATGAATATATGCTTTAGAAACAGAATATAACAGCACAGAACCTGAACTAATAACAGTAAGAAAAGGCTTTCATGATATGATAAAAATCCAATCATGGCAGTTCTACCTAAGAAATCTTGAATTCAACAATTTTCAATTTGTAAATTTCAGTTCCCATGGTACACCTCTTGAAAAATGCACTGATACCGAAACTAGTTGGGTAAACAGCGGGAAACATAATAGCACATTTTTATTAATGTAAGGAGAGGATTACTACACAGCACAACAGTAAATAACAATACAAACATAAAAGAAACAAGAAAACACCTCTCAAGTGTATTCATAGGGTGGTCAAGGCTGGCTAGAAGGATCGGGATGGCTAGCGGGGGTGGCGGCAGCAAAGGTACGGTGAGAAATTGCAGGAACAGCTAGGGGCTTGGCCGTCCTGTGCAACGACAATAGAAAATTGGGGCAGATATGGCAGCAACATCAGAGGTTCGTTGTCCCGGGGCGGTAACAGCGAGGATAGAGTGTTGTGCAGAAGGTTTGGCTGCAAAACACCGGGTTGCAGGGCTGGACAGCAAGCTTGGGGAGGCTGGATAGCAGGTTGTTCAACTGGAAAATGGGTTGGAGGTGGTTGGGGAAGGATCGGAGTGGCCGACGACTAAGGGGGAAGGGAAGGGAAGGTTTAAGGAAGAAAAAAGGCAAGATGCAATCGCTACCTCGGAGTAGGATATAGCCGGAGCACCACTACCTTCTCAAATACAACCCTATAAACGGGAGGAGTTCACACAAGAAATATGAAAGTAAATACAACAAAAACTCTATCTAAACTTTTAAAAGAACAAATAAATAGACTTACATGAAGAAGAAATGAAAGATAAAGAATGAAACTACCGCACAAAAGGAAGGGGTGGAGAGGCAAGAAATATACAGAAATTAGACATTAAAATACTTCCAAATGAAGAAGAAGCAAAAAAGGAAGGAGTAGAGGGGTGGGCGGCAGTCCCGCCTTGTCAAAATCCCACCCGAGGCCGCTTGATTTGGGTTTACCGTAAACCGGCCTCAATTAGGCCGATCGGTTCACTAGCACAAGTTCCCGCTGCGGGAGACCCTGCTCCCGCACTCCCGTATCTGCTCCCGCGCCAGTCTCCCAAGTTGGGGGAAGCTTCAATCTCATTCGTCGAAGCTTTTGGTTCTCATGGCACGACGTTAAATCCCCCGGTGGGTCGATCATGTCAGTGTTATCATTCCACAAAACATTCTGGTAAACTAAGTATTAGTCTTTTTTTGACACATCCTAAGCGGGAGCTACATATAGAGGTGGGTTCCGGCAATACAACTCTCGAGCCCTTACATTTGAAATCTTCTGTTTCTACTTCTCATGTCTAAGGTAGGGTGGGCTGAATAACAATTATATGAGGAGAACTCAATTATGTGACTGAATCTATGGCAGGTTGTGCCCCTCTCACAGTTGGCCAGGTGATTTTCCAACAAAAGACTAGGGTGGCCGATGCAGATCAGTTTGATGGTTCTAATTGGAAGCAAAAGAAGAAAAAAGTTTTGATGACAATACGCTCTAGGCAATCTTTGGTGAATGGAATTGAGATGAGGTGGCATTGATTTGGGTTTTAACAACCTGTCGTGATCACTGAGTCATTAGCTATGGAGTCCATCAACAAGATCTTGGTCATGTAAAAAAAAGAATATAGAAGGTGGAAAAATTGGGGGCCATCAATGATTGTTGCTAACGTGAATGAAGGTTGAAGATTAGAGGTAATGGATCATTGGTGATTGATGCTGGGGTGATAAGATTGGAGATCCAATAGATGTTGAAGTGGGGAAGAGAATTTGAAGAAAAATCTACAGAAGGAATGAGAGAATAAAGAAGAGAGAGAGAGAGAGAGAGAGAGAGAGAGAGAGAGAGAGAGAGTGTGTATGAGAAGGTTAAATAGGCACCTCAACTCCAAAAAAAAGAGAGAAAATAGGGAATAATGGAGGATAGACGTACTTCTATTCATTCTAAGTTCCACCAAAATTGAGAATATTCATGCAATACAGGAAAGCACCTCCAACAAACAATTGCTCACTAACTGCGAACCAATTCCAAACTTCAAATTACTATTATTCAGTGCACTTTCCTATCACACAGCATTCGCAGTAGGGAAATAATTCATCCACAGCCATTAATTTCCAATCTAAATCGACCCTCAGTAAAACAACCGCAGACAGGAAGAAAGGACCAACTATTCCTCGTAAGACAGATTAAAACTACACTTACTTGCAGCCATTGGCTGTAGAGCAAACAATCTCCTCTCCACTGGGATGTACTGCAAAGCCCAGTGGTTCCCCATCCTCTTCTCCCATCGCAAACGTTACCTGATACAATAAAAAAAGACGCATGGTAATCTCAGAAGATACAACGAAAGGAGAATTAGGAGAAACAGAAAACTAAGAAGACAAACCATGGGATTGCTCGATAGCGATGCGGTCTTGGATTCGAATGAGAAGACCTCAACGGACGGCGGTGAGGCGCCGCTCCTAGGCTGACCTACGATGACCAGCACGCGGTTCTCCGGCCGGCGGATCCATGACGCACACGTCTCCTTCCCCCTCTCCATTCTCGAATTTTTGTTTTTTTTCAACCCTGATGATTTATTTATTTTTTTGTTCCCGAAAAAATCATGTGTTTTGTTCAACACAAGAAATAAGACAAAAAATAATTAATTATTATTTAGTATTTTGTTTTAAAACTTTTAAGGGGAACAAAACAATTTTATAGTTAAAAAAAATGATCTGCACAGATCTCGATATAATTTAACGATCCACATGAAAAAATTGACGATGAAAATGTGTTAAATATCAATTACATAAAAAATAACTCACCTATTAAAATCGAGACTATAAAATAATATTATAATAATATTTAAATCTCCAATATAACAATGACTATAAAAATACATCATAAATCTATCTTTCTTATTAAAATAAAACATTAATAAAATAATAATAATAACATGTAACTCTGCATTAAAGTATACCGAAGCATGTGACTTTAGTTTTTGTTCATCTTTCTCTCATAAATAAAGAACCCGTGAGATATAAGAAGTGAGCTCTTATCTGTTGAATTTTTTCAGGTATCTTCCCAATGTAATAACTTTTTTTTTTTATAAATAAAATGAGTCAAAGAGTCTGATGATACCCTAGTTCACGAAAAAATATTACATCAGTACTACGCACGTAAAAATAACGTGCGTAGCCAATCAATCCACGCCACGTCATCTCGCGCGGCAGAGAAAAAAAAACGGCGCAGTAACACAGAGAATATTCCCTCATGTGTTATTCATGTGTTATTGCGCGTTATTCATGTATTATTGCGTGTTATTCATGTGTTATTGTGTGTTATTCATGTGTTATTGATGTGTTATTGTATTATTATAACAACAAGAATATTCTCAGGACAAAATAACACATGAATAACACACAATAACACTTAAATAACACGGGAAATATTCCCGACAGAGAAAAAAACGGCGCAGTAACACGGGGAAT
>NEWO01000043.1:1955494-1968318 GCA_003013225.1 Phalaenopsis aphrodite | reverse complement strand
CAACAGATGGAGAAGCTCGGAAAACATTTGACTTACAGTATCCTGAATTTGTTTTTGACCATCATAATGTTCGCCTTGGATTGGCTGCTAATGGTTTCAATCCATTCAAGTTTATGAATGTTGTGTATAGCATTTGACTTGTGATTTTGGTTGCTTACCACATGTCACCTTGGACTTGTATGAAACATAACTCATTCATCTTATCAACAATTATTCTTGGAGAAAAAATCCTGAAAATAATATTGATGTCTATCTTTAACAACTTATTTAAGAATTACTTATGACATGGAGTTCAATGTTTTACTGCTGCAAGTGGAGTTAATTTCATCTTGTACGCCTCTTTATTATGGACTATTAATGATTTTCCTGCATGTGGAATGTTATCTAAATGGAGCACAAAAGGAAGATTTGCATGTCCTTGTTGTGCCGAAAATACTTAGTTATTATAGTTGTATACTAGTAATAAGTTTATGGGTCACCTACATTTGATCATACATTTTACAAACAAAAGTTTCATTTTGATAACAAAGAAGAAATCAGAAGTACACCTCATAGATGTAATGAAAGTACAATTTTATCTGAAGTTGAAAATTTAAACGACGCATTTGGTAAACCTTCTATGTCAATCGTAAAGGGTTTGAAAAGATTTTATTCCATAGCAATAATTGAACAATCTGACATTTCTAGTAAATGGAAGAAGAAGAGTATTTTCTTAACTTGCCATATTTTAAGACCGATCTATTGCTTCATAATTTAGATGTCATTCATATAGAAAAAAATGTTTGTGACAATATAGTTGACACTTTATTAGGTCTTGATAAATCTAAAGATAACCTCCAAGTACGTCAGGATTTCGTTAACATTGATATAAAGAGAGATTTACATCCACAATTATTGGAAAATGGTGATTACTTCTTGTCATCGACCTACTTCACAATGTCAAAAAAGCAGAGATTGATATTCTGCGAGGTGTTGAAGAATATGAAACTATCAAAAGGTTATTCATCAAATATTTTTAGGTCTGTGAACATTATTGATTGTGAAATCATGAGATTAAAAAGTCATGACTGTCATGTTCTTATTGAATATCTTCTTCCTATTGCCCTCAGTTCTTGTGCAACATCAGAAGATGTTATGAGCATTATTGTGGAGATAGCACGATTTTTAAAATTAATATGTGCTAAGATTATTAATCCAAGTGAGTTAGATAAATTACAATAAAAAAATTACGCTGACATTACGCAAAATGGAAAAGTACTTTCTCCCATCCTTTTTTATAATGTTGGTTAATTTACTTATTTATTTTGTTGAGAAAGTCAAATTTGATCCTGTCCACTACAGAAGGATGTATTCATTTGAAAGTTAAAATATATTTATTTATTCATTAATTTTTTATTGCATTCTAAAATTTATTTTAATAATAAAAATGTACGGGCTCTTCTACATGGATTTATTTTAAACATGAAATATAAGTTTACACATTGTTTGTTTTGTTTGCTAATGTGATGGGTATTGCATAAGGTAAAAACATGAAAGTTGCAAAGGTAGATAAAATCTTAATCATATTAGCATGGAAATTAAGCATACCAACTACATAAGACATGATGATGCATGGAAATTAAACATGCTACTCACATAAACATAATTGCAAGAAATTTTATCATGTAAGCACATTAAGTATATCCATTTTGAACACATGAATTCACTTAAGCACACATTGCAACACACATATACATATAAATCATACTCACATGACATATACTCATGGCACTTTATCTTTTCTGCTGCCTCTCTTCTTTTAATATGTATATGTATATATATATTTTTTAGATCCACTTGTGTAAAGGTGAATTAGTTATGTTGGGCTTCAGGTCAGGTAGGCTAGGGTGGTTTATGTCTCAGGTTAGGTCTTGGGCTAGGACTCCGTTTGTATGGGTTAGGGTGTTAATTTGGGTATGATGAGTTAGGTTTTAAGTCTCGGGTTTGGTAGACTTGGTTGGTTTAGGTCTCGGGTTTCGGGTAGACTAAGGCTTATGTGTTTGTGTATTTCGGGTAGGTTATTGCTTATGTGTGTGTTATTGGATTTTGAATTAAGTGGGTTTAAGGTTGGGTTAATAGTTTTATGTGTGTGTGAATGGGATTGTGGTCTCGGGTTAGGTAGGTTGAAGTTAGGTTAATGGGTTTCAGGTAAGGTAACTTAGTGTAGATGTGAGTGCATTTCAGGTTAGGTTAGATTGAGTCTTGGGTGACTTGCTTTTGGTTTGGTTAGGTTTAGAGTTTGATGAAGTTTCGACAATGAGTGTGAGTGTGGAGGTGTGGTGAGGTTTTGGCCATGGATTTGAGTGTGGTGTTTTGGATAAGGGAAGAAGTGATATGTTGTGTTGTGTAGTGTTTCACGTATGTAGAGAAATAAAGTGGACCTCATTTTGAAGAAAATGAAATGAATTATATTTGGAGTTTGTTTTGGTTAATTTTGTTTTTCACTAAGTTAGATTTCATTTTTATTAAATTAGGATTTAGCTCAAGTAAGATTCAGTTGAATACAAACTAGGAAAATTGGTTAATCGAAAAACGAGGTCAACATACTTATGTGCATATTTTATCTCATTTGCAATAGAGAAAGAGAGAGAGTTAAAAAAAACTTGAATTATGGAGCTTAAATTTAGAGTCAAAGGCTTTCATTTGACTAGATCTAAAACTAAATACATGGAATGTAATTTTAGTGATCATAGATTGAGTGGTGTGTTAGTAACAATGAGTGATCAAATCATTAAAAAGAGTGAACGTTTTAGATTTCTGTGGCCTATTGTTCAAAGTGACGGTGATATAGGATGTTATTAGTAGAATTCAATTTGGATGGTTTAAGTGGAGGAATGCATCAATCATATTGTATGATGGAAAAGTATTGCTTAGACTTAAAAGAAAATTTTATAAGGTGGTGGTGAGACCTGTAATGCATTATTTTGCAGAATGATGGCCTATAAAAAAGAGGCATAAAATTAAGTATTGATGAAATAAGAATGCTCAGGCGGAAGAGCGGCTCTACACTTTTAGAGATAAAATGTGAAATGAATATATCCGTGAAAGGATTGAAATAGATTTAATGGTTCACTAGATTAGAGAGTCTTCTTAGATGGTTTGGTCGCATTAAACGTGATCATCTGATGACTCGGTTAAAAGAGTAGATGTTTTAGATTTGACTTATGCTAATAAAGGTAGATGTAGGCCTAAAAATACTTTGGTATGCTGTATAAAAAATCATCTTTATTTATTAGAACTAATTGAAAATATGACATTCAATAGGACACAATGGAAAAAAAAAGATTCATTTAGCCGACCCCACTTAGTGGGATAACATTTGTTATTGTTGTGCAATCTTCCACTGGTGAAATGACCTTTTAATTATAAAGGTAATAGAACAACAACTATGTTGTAAATAATGATCAATAAATTAAAATTATATCTTAATCAGAAGGAGGAAAAGTAAGATTTTATTCTCTATTTCAAAAAGCTATAAATATGTGAAGTTAACACCTTTTCCATAATTAGAGGCCTATTTAGGTTAATTTTAGTTTTATTTTAATTTATATTTTTATTTTAGTATAGATTGAATTGAACTTATACCAAGATGGCTCATGGAGACCCACTCGGGTCCAAATTTAGTCAAGACCCAAATGGGCCAATTGAGCTCCATTGACCGATAGGTGGTCTTAGGTAGATTCAATAGTTCTTCAATTAACTTTGATTTTAGTTGGAGTAAATTTGGATTTAATTTGGGTCACAATAACTTATTGAGTTCAATTAGTTGCATATTAGGTCCATTCATAATTTGGCCCAATCATGGCTATTTCACATAAAATTGGGTTCATTAACTTAAAACATTGCCCAAGGTAGTGTCTTGAATGTCTTAAAAAGTTTAGTTTGGTTTTAATGTCCAAATGAACCTAATTGGGTTAAAGTTGAGCCAAAGACTAAATTGACTCCACTATGGGACTAATAGTGGTCAATTGAACTTGAACAACTATAACCATACCTTAAGAACTAATTTGTTAATTTAATTTAAATTTAAATTAGATTTGGTTCAATTTGGCTTGAGTTAACTTAAGTATGCCCCATAAAGTCAACTTTGGTTCAATTAAACAAAATTTTAATTCTATGATGTAGGGAATAACCTAAAAAGCTACTTAGTCTAATTTGTTAGATTATTGCTAGATTTAATGGAGTGATCTAAGGTAAAGCTGAATGGGCCAATACAATTCAAAGGCTGAAATTGGATCAATTAAATTTGAATTTTGGATTATGTGTCAGAGAATTTGATATATTCCTAGAAGTGCTTAGATCCAATTAAACACTTTCGTCTTGAAGAAAATTTTGAATTTTGCTTAAATGACCTTAAACTGCCTTAAATGAGATATTTTATCAAAAGGGGTTGATTTTGCCTTTAGATGAGCTTAATTGAGTCCCAATTTTATCTTAAGGTAATGTTTTCATCTAGTGAAAAATGAAATCAAATATGGATTGCTTTGAATGGAGTTTGGTGAAGCGGGTCTTAATGACCCATTTGGTTAAATTTAGGGTCTGTTTGGGGCAGCTGCAGCTTATTGAATAATCTGTTAATAAGCTGATTAAAAATAATATGTTGATAAGCTAGGTGCGGTGGCTATTTTAAATTTTTATTTTTTTGGAAAAACTAAACCGCTTTCGAAAGCTGCCACCGCACCGTGAAAATGCGGTTTTCAGCATTTTGAAAACGCTTAAGCTGCCAAAACACAGTTTACCCAAACAGGTCAGGTGTGTTTTCAAAACGCCACCGCACCACATAAGTTGCCCCCGAACGGGCCCTTAGTAACCAAAGGCTAGACACTAAGGCTAAGGGAATCCACCTAGAGGTCAGTAGCAAACAATACTAAGTCTATAAGTGAATGATAGGATTTGATATAAATCTCCCTCATCAAAGGTTAGGTAACACATAATGAAAATCTTGAAGATCATCTTGATCTTAAAATTCATGATGAGATTTCACATTGAGAATTTACTTTGGCAAGGAGTAATTTTTGTTGCCCTCACCTTTATAATATTCTAGGAATTTCTACAATAAAGAAGAAATTCTTCATGAGTTATGTAAAATGGTTATAAGTCTTAAAAGATTCTAATTCATTTTACTCTATCTTCAATTTATTACTCAAAAATGTACTATAAATAGTAATCAAATGAATCAAAAAAAAATTTTCATTCACTATTGCAATCCCTTGTAATACAATAATGATACAAAATCATGTTCCTGAACATCCTAAATTATATTATCTTAATAAAACATATAATCTTGCTTAATTCTACATAATAGTTCTTATCCTCCATTTTCCCCCTTATATGGAAAAACTTATCATAAGCTCTAAAGAAAACAATGCTGCTAATAAATTGGTCCTCAACAATAAAAATCTTGAAGATTGTTTTGAGTTAAAATTATTTTTCATACTGAATTTCTCTCTAATTTGATAAGAAGTCTCTGATATTAATGTTTTTTCAGTCCCACTTGACACAACTCATCTCGATACATCTACATAAACAAAAGAGATAAACATCTATACAAGCAACATGGATATGCATGAAACTAATTAATGCTACTGAGTAATCCCCCAAACTACAACAAATGAAATCAATTTTCTTGAAACAAAACTATCTTGATTGCTTGACCAAATCCATAGATAAAATAAATTTTTAATTAGATAACCAATTCATTGTTTACATCTATAAATCCTAAACATAATTTTAATAAGTATTTTTAACTCAAAAAAAAAATAAATGATTTAAACATTATGAGAAATCTTGTCCATTTGATTACTATAGAATTGATGAAATAATGCAAATATGAACTAAAGAAGTAATAGCTTCAATAAAGTGATAAATGATTTTTCCTTAAAGTTTTGATAACATAAACAAATATAAGAAAATTTAAGGAAATGTTTCTTAAATCATACATATTTTATGGAACTTTTTTTTAGGAGGAGGGATCAAGATTTGGAACAAACTTGCTTTGATTAGACATAGAGAATACAACAACAACATATTTTTTAAGGAAAAGAAAAACTTGACTTGATTACTCAAACAAAATCATAGGTCAAAATAACATTTTCATAAGCTAATGTAAAGCCAAATATTTACCTACCTTGAAAACATTTTCGGGAGCAAAAACAAATAGATTCTAGCATAAGCTTATTCAAGCAAACATCAGTAAAAACAAATACCAATTTTAGCATATTGGAACAAAGTAAATGACACTTAAAGCAACTAGAGGTTAGTAAAGTCAACTTTAAATAAATGTAATCCTAAAAAAAAACTGTTTTCAACATTTTTTTTTAGAGCCTTCACCCAAAATTTATTGTATATATAGGAAAAATCAAAGTGCAAAGGTCAAATAATTTACATGACAAAGAATCACAGCCAATCAAACTATGATTGGTAAAAACAACAGAAGAACAAAGAATGAAGAATTCTTAATACCCAAAATAAGCAAGAAAGCCATACATCAGACATAAATAAAACTAAATGCCAACAAAAAGCAATCTCGAAAACTCTGTAAAACTAAGGATCAAAAGAGAGTGCATAATACCAACAATTTCTTCTTAATCCAACTCAAGAACATTAAGAATCAGTAAAAACCTTTCTCCAACACGAAAATATGCAAAAATATAAACAGAGCTTCTAAGGCAGACAAAGTTAATCTTCAACTAGCTCTTAATGCACAAAGTCATCAAAATTAGGAAAAACTTCTATTATCAGTGGAGCCACCAAAATGATGAACATGATTGAAAAGAAAACTGAAACTTTTAAGGAGAATGAAAGAGCTCAGGACAGAATCTCCTTCACAATTCAAATGACTCAATCCAGGAATTTCAAATCCTAGCTGCAGCAACAGTAATGAGAAATGATGTACAAATCCCTCAAAGCTAGTAAAAATCTTGCAAATTGTGAAAAGCATCAAAACCTTAGAGAAAAACAAAATCAGCATCATCTAAAACCACTTGCAGCTAGAAGGAGAAAAAATAGTTGAGCTAATTTGAAGAGAAAGGAGACAATCATAACTCTAAAAACTAGCCACGAATCAAAATTTCTTTTAGAGCTGTCCAACCTGAAGATACTCAAAGCTGCCAAACTCCATCTCATAAAGAGAGCATCAAAAACATCACAAAAACATTCACAGAAATAATATCTTCAGAGAATAATTCCATCAAGCTCATCCAAACCTCCATCCAATGAAAAAAGCCCCAACTTCACATACATAAAGGCAATGCAACTGAGAAACACTCCAAATTGAACAAAAAGAGACACCAGTTCCATCCACAGAATCAACCCAAAAAGGCTCCACAAAGACGCCAACTTTCCAACAAACCAATAACCCGGCCAGAAATGATAAAGTATCATTAAGTTCTTTTAAGGCAAGAGGAATTTAGCAAAGTCAATTATGATAATATAAACATGGTATTTATCAGGAATGTAATATAATTTTAGATAAAACAAATACAAGCAAAATTTACATACCACATTATTTTGTCACATGTACATTCATACATAAAAAAAAATTACATTTTAAAAGTTTACATTCTTAATATATACTAAATTGATGGTGGGGTTGTAGTTCAAGATAGGTCGAGCCTATTGCTTGAGAACTGCAGAAGCAGTGTAGGATGGCTGATTAGTGGGAGTTTTAAGATTGGAAGAAGCAAAGTTGTTGGAAAAGATGATTGGATTTTGTACTAAGTTTACAAAAGCAAGCTATCAAATTTAAAAGAGGAAAGGAAAATCCAATTTATTAATGGACTTTTAAACAGATTTACAAAGAAATTAACTCAACTATTCACCATTAACAGTGTGGGATTATAGGTTGAGTAAAAAGAAAACTAAGAGTCCACCAACCTATAATCTTGCTTACCATTAATAACATGTAAATATGGGTTGACTCAACCAAGACTCGACTCAAAAACAACTTCATAAGGAATTGAGGTTAATTCACTAAGAATCTGTTTGTTGCTTGAGTCTATAGTTGTAAAGAAGATATTATTGAATTTCAAACTCATGCATTAGTATATCAATATGAAGTATTTGGTCCATACTAAACATCCAATCAGAATTAAACAGGTATACCCCGTTAATGTTTCATTTGAGAAGATGGTGAATCTCCATTAGGTTGCAATAAACACTGTTATGTGAAAAATATTTCGTTCGGCATCACAGAACATCTGCTGAAATTATTTTGCAAGAAGGATAATTTTTATAATCTCGTCCTTAGCAATGGCCCATAGGATTCCGCCATGAGTAAACTTGTTAGTCTGATGCTCGTATGAGGCCTGCGCCGACATATAAAGAAAGAGAAGCAGACATTGAGCCAACATCAGAAGATATTTACCCATCAAAGTTGATTAGCGGTTAAATTGAAGGCCTATGAGATAATGTGGAGAACAACATATTATGTTGATTAAACTTTTGCGCTTAGCTGTCGCTCTGGATTAAGCTTTTGAACCTCGCCATAATGTGTTGTTCTCTGCATCATTTCCATAGGTCTTCAATTTAACTGTTTATCAAATTTCATGGGTAAATGTCTTCTTTTGTTAGGCTCTATGCCTTCTTCTCTCACTTTATCTATCGGTGTTGGCCTCAAACGAGCATGGGGCAAAGAAGTCCACCTCGGGCTGAATCCTAAGGGCCACCACTAAGGACAAGAGCAGTCTTCCAAGGGTAGAATCAGCCTCTTGGACAAGAAAGGGCAAAGTGATATTTTAGGAGGGACAAAACTGATATTTTAGGAAGAGCAAAAGAGCAAATTACCAAAATTTTATTTTTTTGTTAAGGTCTTAGAATTTCGAAACAGCAACTTCATCAAAGAAGGTTGAAAAATTCATTGTAGTGGATGATTAGCAACTTGTTGTTACCTCTCAAAAGAGCTCTTAGGGGTGGTGGGCAGCCCAAGACTTAAATACTGCATTTCGGCCCTACACATAGCCGATGTGGGACTTTTTGTTCGTGGCATTCTCCTCCACCCAATCACGTGACGCTCTCGTCACGGATCAGCTCCACCGAGGGTCCCACTGGACCATGGAGAGCACACACCTGGCATGCAGTAATCTGCTTTGATATCACTTGTCACCTCCCAAAAAAACTTTTAGAGGTGGTGGGCACCCCAAGGCTTAAATACTACTTTTCGGCCCTACACCTAGCCGATGTGGGACTTTTTGCTCGTGACATTGTGCTGTGAAGATAACCATTGTGCAGACAATGAAAATATTAATGTTATATTCTTGTCGTGCTAGGTAGAAAAATTCTTTAGAAGGCTTACTCTGCTTCATATTGATATTTTATTGCTCGAGTTTGAAATTCAATAACAACTTCCTTTAAAACTAAACACTCTAAAAATTCTAATTGTATGAATTACTTCTCATTTTAAGAAATTTTCAATTATAAAGCAACTCATATTTTAGCAGCAAGCAAATTCTTAGAAGATTAGCTCAACTTTTTGAAAAATAAAATAAAATAAAATTCTGTGTTTGACCCGTTGCTTCTTTATGCGTAGGACAAGATTTACAAGGATGGAGTTCTTTAACATTCAACAGTATATGCCTAGAGAGCATTTACGGGGGTCATTTAGTAATTAAGGTGGTTGAATCTTAGGTTGTCTGTTATGAACACACCTCAAGAGTTACAACTGGGAAGAGGAATAGAGAGAGAGAGTAATTATGTCAATTCCTGTAGTAAAATCGGTGAAAAAGTCTTTTTGTATGTTCTTTTGTCTTCTATTTATAGATGTGTATTTGTACAATTACAAAAAAAAAGTGAACGGTTAAGAAAACTGCATTTAATACGTCTAATTAGGCAGATTTCATACCAAATTTGTATGACAATTTGAATTTGCATGTGACGGTAACTAGTCGGTCGAGTCGCTTGGGTTCGGTCGACCGAGGAGACCAAAGGAATGACGATCGTGTCTGCCAAAGTAAAAACTAGTCGGCAAACTTATTGTGATCGAACAACCTCGTAAGGAGTCTTTAGGCGATCGAGGCTGTAGGAGGGGTTTGCCGATTGAGTCCCTTGACATAGTATGTCGGTTGACTTCGACCAGGCGGTTAGTCATTGAATGAATAGTTTGGATCATGCTCTTTTGATCTGAAGCCTCGATCTCCCGGCCACTATCCTGGGTCATTGGATAGCTATGAGATTCATGTCGGCAGTTCATATGCATACAAAGGCAACTCATGACATCAAAAGGAATGGCTGGAAAGGAGGTCCTGCAGCTAGGGGTGTAAACGAGTCGAACACGAGCGAGCCCAGACTCAGCTCGTGTTCGACTCGTTTGTATTTCGAGATAAAAAAGTGTGTTCGTGTTCGGCTCGTTTGCTTAGCGAGTCAAACACGAGCCGTTCACGAACAAAGAGTCGTTTTGACAACCCTAATCACGTAGTCATAAGATATTAAGGATTGGGGCAAAATTTAAAACATCATTTGAATCTAATTTAATAATTTTATTCTATTTTCTTAATTAATACTTTTAATTTATTATAAATCTTTGTAGCCTTGTAGTCAATTAAATTTTAAAAAAATGCTACTTATCAAAGATAAATATATATATAAATATAATTGATGAGTAGTATATCGAGCTAAAACTAGCTGAACACGAACGAACAAATATTTTTTTCTTGTTGTTCGTGTTCGGCTCATTAACTTAGCGAACGAGCCGAACACGAGTTGTTCGCTAACAACGAACCGTTTTGACAGCCCTACCTGCAACAATGAATGCAAATGGGAGTATGAATTTAGCTTATCGCTAAATGGGATTACTTTCTTCTTTTTTTTAGAAATAATGTACATTACAGATAAACCTTTTCAATTGCTTTTAAGATAATATTTAACTTTCTTAATGCATTTCAATACATTTTTTATGTTCAAAAAGAAGTTGGAACTCAAAGTAAGTTACATAGTTGATAGGATCAGTTTGTCCTTCATAAAATTTGATGTGATAAACTCTGAACATTTTTGGAGGTTAACTTTTAAAATTTCATGGCATCAATCAATTAGAGTTTACGCATCTTGTTTGTTAGGTTGGAGCATTTAAACTATTTGCATCATTTTATTAAATGTAATTTTATTATTTCTTGACCTTTTTTCTTTTACTTTAGTATTCACTGTTTAGTGAGTTGTGTGACTGAATTTATGTATTGTTTTGAACTGAATTTCTGCTTTTGAATCATCATATATATGGGTGTCACAGTTCTATTATAAAAAAATTTACTAAACATGGGTTGAATGTTCATTTTTCTATAAACAGTTATCACATGACTGTTTTCACACAACTGCAACAAACAGACAGCCAGTTTTCTTGGAGCAGCTTCTCCACAACAGTTTCTTGGGGCAACGCAATTACAGCTAAATAGTTGAAAAATTGCAGCTGCCCCAAACCAACTCTTACTCTGTCAGGTTGGAGGTAATTTTTTGGTATTATATATGCATAGTTTGCTCCATCCAACATTAAAGATTATTAGTGCACTAGTAATTGTTAGTTGCCTCTAAGCAATTGAGTTCAAACATCTTTTTGGCATTTCTTTTCTTGCAGTATTTTTAGGAACACCTATTAAATTTCTTTGGATCATCTTTGTTATTCTCTTATTCATCCTTGCATGCTATATACTTATCATAAAGTCTTGATTCTCCAAGTACCTGAAAGCTTTTTAATATAATTACTTATTGTAATGCTTGATATCTGATTACCGGAAGAAATTCATGTTATTCACAAATTAGAGGTTTTTGTATTCAATTGCTTTTTGTGATCAGCACAAAAGTCATATTTTTTAAACCCTTAAGGCTAACATAATGAATAAAAAACAAGAGAGAGAGAGAGAGAGATTTTATTTATTTTATTTTATTTTAAGATATATTAAGGGTGTGTTTAGGGCAGCTTGTGCTTATCCAGATAAGCCGCTTATCTAGAAACGCAGATTGCGGGGTTCGACCCGCGTTCCACATTTAGTGTAAAAAAACAAACTGTGTTTTCGGATAAACTGCTCAAACACAGTTTCCGTACGATGAGACAATGTTTTCAAAACGTTACCGTAGCGGATAAGCTACCCCAAACAGAGCCTAAAATGGTATGGTTTCCCGAAGTCTCTTATTTACCCATGATATCTAAGCTCGAGCACAAGTTTTTGGTGCTACAAAAAGGCAACTTAAATATTAAAATCCATATAGTAGATAGCCAAAAGCAATTTGATAGTTAAAGTCATAAATTAGCACACACAAAGTCATCAACTTTCTAGGCGATTCTTTCAAATGGCAAGAAGAGTTCGCTGACTTGTTGGAGCTAAATGAGGGACAAGTTTGCTTTGTTGATAGAACTCTATATTTAGGCTATTAGTTGAGATTGTGCTTTTGTTTGAGTAAAGATTCTCTGTTCATAATAAACTAATCGAATTCACTATAAACAAGTTAAATACTACCTTAAAAGCAATGAAAAAGATTTATATGTAGTTAACATTGTTTCTAAAAAGAATAATAATCTCATTTAGCAAACAAGTTAGATTCATACTTACATTTGCAAGCATTGATGTAAAACCTTATTTCTTGGCATTCCTTTCAAAGCCATAACTTGTCTCAAATGACTAAAGGAGCCCCATTTGTGTTGTCTAGCTATTTACACCTGAATATTAAAGAAATTCATGACCAACACAAAAAAAAACTTAATAATAACCTTTAAGGATAACAAAATAAATCACAAAGAAGAATGCGAGAGAAATATATACAGATTTATATTTACTTTATTATATTGCCAGATGTACTAAAAT
>NEWO01000043.1:1944716-1954937 GCA_003013225.1 Phalaenopsis aphrodite | reverse complement strand
GAAAAAAGATGCTCACACTAAAAAATGGCAGCAATGTGAGTTCCTTGACAAAGCAGTGTGGCGTCATGTAAAGAGTTGACATAAGCACTTTATGAAACCAGCTTGAACTTTGGAAGCAGCTTTCCTTGTGACAAGGTTGACCACATAAAGAAGGATTAGAGAAATCCTAAGAAGATGAAGAATGATAGCGCAAATGTGGTATCTGAAGAATCACAGGATGCACTATTATTGGCAGTTCGTAGTTCTGTTGAAGACTTGATATTGGATTCAGGGGCTTTAAATGTGTTAGGAAATCTTCCAGAGGCCACAGTGCAGAGCAGTGATGGAAGTGAAGAGGATTGAAGAACCACAGAGTTATGAAGAAATCTTGCAAGATGAAAGTTCGAGCAAGTGGGAGCTGGCAAAACTTCCACCAGGGAAGAAGGCATTGCACAACAAGTGAGTGTACCAGGTGAAGATTGAGTGTGATGTCAGTAAGAAGTACAAGGCTATACTTGTTGAAAAAGGCTTTCAGTAGAGGCAGGATGTTGCCCATGCAGTGGGAGTTGTAAGAAGAGACAAGAGTGACCTAGGAAATAGCTTGGAGATGCAAAGCTATGTGGAGCCTACTAATATGTTGACTGAGGGTGTTACTCTTGAGAAACTGAAGTTGTGTACAACTTCGGTTGATCTTCTGGAGTGAAGACAGAGGCTTTAAGTTGCAGAGGTGGAGAATTCAAGTTGGAGGATTCAATGTGGAGGATACATGTTGAAGAAAAAGGCAACATCGCTAGTGGAGGATATCAGTTTGAGGAAGGAGATGTTGCAACATGTGTACCGGTCTCTAAGTAGGAGAATTGTTAAAAACGGTGGAGCCCGGTCTACTATGCTTGGGCGGTTACTTTGATTTGGAGAGTCACATCTCTTCATAAATAACCACTCCCGCCTTCCTCTTTTGTGAAGTGAAGCATCTCTTCGCTCCCTCTTGTTCGTGATAAAAGCTTTGGATGGCTCTCCTTGGGTTTAGAAGTCACGCTTTGAGTTCTTCTTCGGTTTCCTCATGATAGAGGAAGGTTTTCTCGGGGTAGAGGAAGAGAAGTGCAAGGAGGAGCAGTTCCTTGTGGCAGAAGGAAGAAGAAAGAAGAAGAAGAAGATTGTTCTTCCTAGGCTTCTTCTTTGTGGCTTGTGGCAGAAGAGAAATTGAGTTTATTTCTTTTGTAAGTTTGTCTTCTTCGGTGTATCTCAGTGTATCTCGGTATAGAGAGAGAAGAACAGAGAGATAAGAAGAAAGAGAGCAACGAAGAGTGAGAGATTCCTCTTGTAAGTCGAGGTGATTGACTGGTGTAAATTCCTCAAGTAGTAAAATCATCTGCAACTCTGTGGATTTAGGCAATTTGTCAGACCACGTAAATCAGTGTGTTCCGTTTTGGTGTTGTTCTTTTTTTGTGTGAATTTTTCTCGTTCTATTTTTTGTTTCATTGATCGTTCTCCTGTTTGATTTATAGATATACCACATCAACTGGTTGGTATATTTAGATCTCGCAATAACAACTGGTATCAGAACGTGGTTTAAGATCTGAGGAAGAATGATGGCTGCAAATGAAGTGAAGGTTTCAGGGATCGAGAAGTTTGATGACACAGATTTTGGTTACTGAAGAATGCAAATAGAGGATTATCGTTATGGGAACAAACTTCATCTTCCTTTATTGAGGAAAAGACCTGAAAGGATGGATGAGGCTCAATGGAATTTGTTGGATCAACAAGTTCTAGAGGTTATTCGATTGACCTTATCGAGGTCCGTTGCACGCATCATCGTCAAGGAAAGGACGACTGTAGATCTCATGGCAGTCTTATCAGGTATGTATGAAAATCCATCGGCGAATAACAAGGTGCACTTGATGAAGAAGTTATTCAATTTGAAGATAACGGAAGGTATTTCTGTTGCTCAACACCTGAATGTTTTCAATACAATCACAAATCAATCGTTGTCTGAGAAAATTGATTTTGATGATGAGATATGTGCACTGATCTTGTTGGCTTCATTGTCAGATAGTTGAGAAGCCATGAGGATAGCAGTTAACAGTTCTGTAGGTAAATCTAAACTGAAATACGATAATATTCATGATTTGATTTTAGTTGAGAAAGTTCGCAGGAAAGATTCTGTAGGTCTCAAGTTCAAGTTCAACACTAAATGTTGATTTCAGAGGGAGATGACATGATAGGAACTCAAGTATATGGAGATCAAAATCAAAGTTTAGTAAGCAGAGAACCGGTTGGAATTGTGGCAAGGCTGCCCACATAAAGAAGAACAACAGGAATCCTAAGAAGATGGATAATGATAGCGCAAATGTGGTATCTGAAGAATCATAGGATGCACTATTGTTGGCAGTTCATTGTTCTGTTGAAGACTTAATGTTGGATTCAGGGGATTTGAATGTGGTAGGATATCTATCAGATACCACAGTGCAGAACAGTGATGGAAGTGAAGAGGAAAGTGGGTCTGGGGCACCCACTCCTATTGTTCCACAGATGGATGCTGAAGAACCACAAATCTATAAAGAAATCTTGTAAGATGAAAGTTCGAGCAAGTGGGAGCTAACAGAACTTCAACTAGGGAAGAAGACATCGCACAACAAGTGGGTGTACCAGGTGAAGACTGAGCGTGATGTCAGTAAGAGGTACAAGGCTAGACTTGTTGAAAAGGCTTCCAGCAGAGGCAGGATGTTGCCCATGTAGTGAGAGTTTTAAGAAGAGACAAAAGTGACCTAGGAAATAGCTTGGAGGTGCAAAGCTGTGTGGAGCCTACTGATATGTTGACTGAGGGTGTTACTCTTGAGAAACTGAAGTTGTGTACAACATCAGTTGGTTTTCTGGAGTGAAGACAGATGCTTTGAGTTGCAGAGGTGGAAGATACATGTTGAAGAAAAAGGCGACACCGCCAGTGGAGGATATCAGTTTGAGGAAGGAGATGTTGCAACCTGTGTACCGGTCTCCAAGTGGGAGAATTGTTAGAAATGGTGGAGCCCGGTCCACTATGCTTGGGAGGTTACTTTGCTTTGGAGAGTCACACCTCTTCACAAATAACCACTCCCGCCTTTCTCTTTTGCGAAGTGAAGCATCTCTTCGCTCCCTCTTGTTCGTGATAAAAGCTTCGGATGACTCTCCTTGGGTTTAGAAGTCACGCTTTGAGTTCTTCTTCGGTTTCCTCGGGATAGAGGAAGATTTCCTCGGGGCGGAGGAAGAGAAGTGCAAGGATGAGCAGTTCCTTGCGGCAGAAGGAAGAAGAAGGAAGAAGAAGAAGATTGTTCTCCCTAGGCTTCTTCTTGGTGGCTTGTGGTAGAAGAGAAATTGGGTTTATTTCTCGTGTAAGTTTGTCTTCTTCGGTGTATCTCGGTGTAAAGTTTTCTTCGGTGTATCTCGGTATAGAGAGAGAAGAACAGGGAGAGAATAAGAGAGAGAGAGCAACGAAGAGTGAGAGATTCCTCTTGTAAGTTGAGTTGATCTACTGGTGTAAATTCCTCTGCAACTACGTTGACGTAGGCAATTTGTCGAACCACGTAAATCTGTGTGTTCCACTGTGGTGCTGTTCTTTTTTGTGTGAATTTTTCTCGTTCTGTTTTTTGCTTCGTCGATCGTTCTCTTGTTTGATTTATAGATATATCACATCAACTGGTTGGTATATTTAGATCTCGCAACAACATCCTTCTCAGAAGAACCCCAACCTTCTCTTCCCCCATCGTCTTGATCATCTTATCGGCCTTGACTAATTTGGATTGAAGGGTTTTCATCTTTGANGTGTGGCGTCATGTAAAGAGTTGACATAAGCACTTTATGACCGTAGAAGGTATCTAATTGCTACTCCAACAATCCACATTAAAAACAAGGAAGAAAGTTGGGAAACTAGCTTGAACTTTGGAAGCAACTTTTCTTTGTGGCAAGACTGACCACATAAAGAAGAACTGCAGGAATCCTAAGATGAAGAATGATAGCGCAAATGTGGTATCTGAAGAATCACATGATACACTATTATTGGCAGTTCATAATTCTGTTGAAGACTTGATGTTGGACTCAGAGGCTTTGAATGTGTTAGGAAATCTACCAGAGGCCACGGTGTAGGACAGTGATGGAAGTGAAGAGGAAAGTGGGTCTGGGGCACCCATTCTTATTGTTCCACAGACAGATGTTGAAGAACCACAATGCTATGAAGAATTCTTGCAAGAAGAAAGTTCGAGCAAGTAGAACCTGACAGAACTTCCACCAGGGAAGAAGACATCACACAACAAGTGGGTGTACCAGGTGAAGACTGAGTGTGATGTCAGTAAGAGGTACAAGGCTAGACTTGTTGAAAAATGCATTCAATAGAGACAGGATGTTGCCCATGCAGTGGGAGTTGTAAGAAGAGACAAGAGTGACCTAGGAAATAGCTTAGAGGTGCAAAGCTATGTGGAGCCTACTGATATATTGACTGAGGGTGTTACTCTTGAGAAACTGAAGTTATGTACAACTTCAGTTAGTTTTCTGGAGTGAAGACAGAAGCTTTGAGTTGCTGAGGTGGATGATATATGTTGAAGAAAAAGGCGACACCGCTAGTGGAGGATATCAGTTTGAGGAAGGAGATGTTGCAACATGTGTACCGGTCTCCAAGTGGGAGAATTGTTAGAAAAGGTGGAGCCCGGTCCACTATGCTTGGGCGATTACTTTGCTTTGGAGAGTCACGTCTCTTCACAAATAATCACTCCCGGCTTCCTCTTTTGCAAAGTGAAGCATCTCTTCGCTCCCTCTTATTCGTGATAAAAGCTTCAGATGACTCTCCTTGGGTTTAGAAGTCACACTTTGAGTTCTTCTTCGGTTTCCTCGGGATAAAGGAAGGTTTCCTCGAGGCGGAGGAAGAGAAGTGCAAGGATGAGCAGTTCCTTGCGGCAGGAGGAAGAAGAAAGATGAAAAAGATTATTCTCCTCAGGCTTCTTCTTGGTGGCTTGTGGCAGAAGAGAAATTGGATTTATTTCTTGTGTAAGTTTGTCTTTTTCAGTGTATCTCGGTGTAGAGTTTTCTTCGGTGTATCTTGGTATAGAAAGAGAAGAACAGAGAGAGAATAAGAGAGAGAGCAACGAAGAGTGAGAGATTCCTCTTGTAAGTCGAGTTGATCGACTAGTGTAAATTCCTCAACTAGTAAAATCCTCTGCAACTACGTGGACGTAGGCAATTTGTCGAACCACGTAAATCTGTGTTTCGCTGTGGTGTTATTTTTTGTGTGAATTTTTCTCGTTTTATTTTTCGCTTCGTCGATCGTTCTCCTGTTTGATTTATAAATATATCACATTAATTGTTTGGTATATTTAGATCTCGTAACAAATCCTTCTCAGAAGAACCCCAACCTTCTCTTCCCCCATCGTCTTGATCATCTTATCGGCCTTGACTAATTTGGATTGAAGGGTTTTCATCTTTGATTTCAAGTCCTCAGCGTTCTCGGCCTTTGATAATTTAGGCTTCGTTTGGGGCATTTTATTCGATGCGGCGATATTTTGAAAACGCCGTCTCACCGTTTGGAAACGGAGTTTGATCTGCTTATTTGAAAACGCAGTTGATTTTTTATACTAAAAATGAAACGCAGGTCAAACCCCATTGTTCACGTTTCCAAACAAGTGACTTATCTAGATAAACGCACCTTTAGACTCGAGAATAATTATCTTTGATTTCAAGTCCTCAACCTCCTTAGCATGAGATAGAATCAAAGTTCTTATCATCTAAAATTTTATTTTTAAACGAGGATGCTTCTTTCACTATAAGAGATTCCTTGAAAACAGAAGCTGGCTTTAAGCTGGCAGATTCATCTGTCACTCTAGGAATGATTTAAATAAAATATTATCCAAATCAATTAAGGTTATTTTAACAAAATATTTTAATGACATATTATAATTCAATATCAATTTAGAATATTTTGATTGAAGATTTTTTAGGAACGATTCTAAGAAGATTATTTAAACAAATTATGATATTTTTTTATTTTAATTTTTTTCAATGTTATGATGTTATTCAATAATTTTTTTTTAAATATTTTATTATTATAATTTATGATACATATTTTTTTATTAGGCTTGCTAAATGCATTACTTTACTATATGGATGGAAGCAATTAATTTGCTGAAGTAATGGACTCTTTTATTATATATTTTTGATGTTCCCTTTATAATATATTATGGAGTTCTATGAATATAATAAAAATTTTGGAGTAGAATGAAAAAAAACATTTGGAAAATAAGGAGTGGATTGGATTAAAATATTAAATTAAATTAAATAATTATTAAATTGAAGTTATATAAAAATATACAAAGAATTTTAAGAAAAAAAAATCTTTTAAAGATATTATTAATGATTGTTAAAGGTTTGGAATAGAAGATGTATTAAATGTAATTAATAATATATGATTGAACCAATAACAATTTAAATAAAAATACAAATTTGGAAATCACACACAATTATATTATGAAGTAAATGGAAATTATAATTTATGGTTGATTTTGATCATAAAAAAATAAATATCATTTTATTCAAATTAAAATTGTTAATTGATTATTTTCTATGTACTTAACTATTTTAAAATAGGGGAGGTTAGCTTCTAGTCTTCAACTTCAATCCATGATCACCTCATCTAAGAGCAAGTTTAATCACTCATCATTTTAGGGAGACATCATAATTTTTTTCTCGGAGGACTGGCTTTGAAAAAATAGAAATATAGAGACATTGAAAAAGAAATAGATAGGTTGAGAGAACTATGTGATTTATAATAATGGGAAAATAGAGAAGATGAGACAATTTGTTATGTTTTTGGCTTGCCATTCAGCTGATTATGTATAAGTGTGGTTAGAGGCAAGGATCTCTAGTTAAGCTATAATAAAGGAAACTACATGAATTATAGAATATTTTCAAATAATTGTGTGCCATAAAAAAGTTTCACTAATTATATCTCATTTGCTATAATGATGTTTTTTTAATCTTATTCATGTTGGGAAATATGCAAATTTTATTCCTTTAATTACATTATATTTATATTGGGACTTTCCAAAACAAAGCCAAACCAAACATACTAGAATTGGCTTATAGACTTCAAAATGATGAATTACATTTTAATGAACAAACATTTAGATGTCACTAGATTATTGTGTGTGGTTAGCTTTTAGGGATGCGTCAATTTGGAAGTTATTCTGAGAACTTCAAGTTATTTCATTTTATTAGATTGATTAACCCTCACTAATGAGTACTTGTTGACCTCACTTTTGATGTGGTATACTTTTTCTCCTAGAGTTTAGGATCTAACCATAGGGCTTTCTTATAGATTATTCTAGAAAACTAGTGATAGGACCCACCCCTTAGCAATTCTAACCACCTCGTAGCTCTTTTGTGAGGCCTCACATGGGTGGTCCCAAGCCCTCAAGTTTTGGTTGATGGCTAAGAGCAACATGTTGAAGCCCAAAGATAGTTCCTATAGGATCATGAGACCCTACAGACACCCTCTTTGACACTGGGTGGCTTGGGCACCTTGCCAAATTTGCTCCAATATACCCAATTTTCAATTCAAAATCAAATTCAAACTTCAAACTCACTTCCCATGGACCCCAAACTCAATTTACATCACTTAACATTAAATTTCAACTCAAATTCAATCCCACCAGGTTTCAAGCTCAATTGCCAAATTTGACAAATTCACATCAAATATCACCAAATCCAAACTAACATCAAATTCACACCAAATTCAGCTCAAATTCAAAATTGCCAAATTCACATTCCCAATTCTCTCAAAAAAAAATCCCTAGAAATTAACAAATTCACCAATTGCCTTGTGCCATGTGCCTATAAGTTGAATTAAAGTGGGAAAGAGGTTTAGGTAAAGTTTGGGCTAAACCCGAGCCAATAACATCCAATAACACCACCATACTACACAAATAACACCTAAACAACCCCCAATAACACCGACCTCACGTCCCCTCCGATAACTCCTCCAAATCAGGCTGCAAATCCTTCATAACCCCACGATACACCCATAATAACACGACAATACAACATACTACCAACCCCGGGGTCCCACAATCACACTGTTGCAATCCCACGATACAACCACAATACAGCCTCAATACCACCACCAATAAAACCAATCTCGCAATACCACCCAAATCCCTCGAATAACCCAAACTTGCTGCGTAGAACGTCCCACTACACCCCTTTTTTTAAAAAAAATTTGTCAATAACACCGATCCGACAATTAATCACCCAGATATTGTCGCAGATAACGTCGTCAATAACACATTATGAATTCCACAAAATTACAAGATACACATGTATGATATGTATGATATACATGATATACAAGATATACATAATAGAAAAGATACGTATAATTGTTTATTTATGAAATTAGTATGTTATTGTAA
This sequence comes from Phalaenopsis aphrodite, assembly GCA_003013225.1. Classification (NCBI taxonomy): domain Eukaryota; kingdom Viridiplantae; phylum Streptophyta; class Magnoliopsida; order Asparagales; family Orchidaceae; genus Phalaenopsis; species Phalaenopsis aphrodite. Next base: position 1,946,532 of record NEWO01000043.1, on the reverse strand, counting down.
TTCCTTTTAATTATAATTAAAGTGTCTTCAATGAATAGTAGACGAATGACAATATCTCATAATGAAGAATGTACGTTCATATGAATAAAAATGTTCCATAAAGAAGAATGTATGTTTTGAAAATTAAAATAGTTTATATATGAATGTTTGTATATGCATGTTAAATAATGGAGTTCACCCTCTAATGGTATAGACATGGGACACCAGTATACTCACATGCTTAGTTTTCTACCATCTCAGACTATTGTTATATTTAGATCACTAATCGTCGTGCCAACGTGAAATTATTGGTTAGTGACGAGTATACAAAGCTTATCTCCCAATAAAATTTTGACATTTAGATTACTATCTGTTATGCCAATGAGAGGATATCACCCAGGGGCAAGTATACGTTTTTCCACCTCAAATAATTGTGATATTTAGATTGTCAATCGTTGTGTTGATGAGATAATATTGATTGTGTTTTGTTCTTTTTTATGCTAATCAAGAGACAGATAGATGTGTATGTAAAGAGTATAAAGTAAAAAGAAAGTTAAAGTAAAAACATGTAGAATATTTGAATATTTATATTGAGTAAAGGTTATTGATACATACATTAGTACATCTGAAGATTTCTTATAGAAATATGAAAGATCAGCATACTCCAATTATAGAGACACGAAAGATCAACACATATTAATTTTTTTTATTGAGTTACTGTAGTATAGAAGTGTGATTACTCTTGGTTATCCTTATATAAATGATTATATTGTTTAAATTTTTTTTAGGTTTTAAGCTTCTGAAGAAGATAAATATATGATGAGCAAATATGTGTAGGAAGCAAGAACAACACTAAAAAATGTGCTCATTTCTACTTATTAATTAGATTGCTTTCTTTAGTGGCTATTTTATAAATATTTGAATATTTAAATGTTAGTAATAAGTCCGAGAGAGAAAAAGAGATTCAATATTAGGTCTACAATGCCCAATGAATAAAAAAAATTAGTCTCACCTTTTTATAATAAATGCTTTATCAATTTATAGAAGATATATCTTAACAAATTAAATGAAAATTTTACCCCTCATCCCGATGGAGCACGTAACGATCTATGAATGCCTAATCATCCTCAAGTCACTTTTTGTCTCGACCAGCTTCTACTTTGCTTAGGCAGCTTTGTTGGGTCGAACATTCTCAGATGATCTTTTTCTGGCGAGATAACTAACTTCTGTGTATGGCGATTTCATTTGAAGATACTTGTGATGTTGATTAGTACTTCGGGTCGACTCACATGTTGGGAAAATTTTTCATATAGGATCAACATCTCCTATTGTGGGTCAAATATTGATGGTCCGAACATCCTTTTGATGAATCTTCAAATGTATTGTTTCATACTAATCAGTCACTCTCCTGTCACATTTTTGCTTGGTCAGTCTGGCTCGATTGTTTTGGCAAGTCTCATAATTTCTCTCGGGTCGCTGGATTTCTGTCAGATCGACACTACACCTTTCCGATATACATACATGACTAGCTTTTATTAATCGGGTGAGTCACATTGAGCCTCGAGCAAATGCATTTCTCTGTCATTCATTTTGGCAAGACCAATCATTTGGTGCGCCTACAACATATATATTGATTTTTTAAATTAATATACATATTTGCAATCTTTTGCATCCTTTTACTTGCATCTTTATCTTGACACATAATTAGGAGTTTAGAATTTGTTGACAATTAATTTACTCTTGTTAGGTGCACCAAATATATATATATATATATATATATATATATATATATATATATATATATATATATATATATATATATATATATATATATATA
>NEWO01000043.1:1922659-1940954 GCA_003013225.1 Phalaenopsis aphrodite | reverse complement strand
TATATATATATATATATATATATATATATATATATATATATATATATATATATATATATATATATATATATATATATATATATATATAGTGTCGCGTACCTCGGCTTGTTGGTGGACTTCGTCAGTCTAATAAGAATATTGCCCTTTTTTTGGCAATAAACTTAATTTGGCTCATTTTGCTCCCTTTTAATGTATTTTTTTGTTCGTAAATTCTCTTTCTTACACCTGCAAAAAAAAAAAACCTTTTATTAAAGCATCATATCCTAAAAATGAGTATAAAATATGTATACAAAATAAGTAATTTTTTGGCACATCGAGCATCCACACTTACAACCGATCCGCTGTCAAACCCCCCAATAATCTCATAAGTATCAACATAAAACTATTCCAACTGATCCTCTCAGATCTCCAAAAATCACCAAAGAATAATAATCAGACAAGCCAACCCAATCAGCCACCCTAAGGTTGACTTACTACCACACTCAAAACCGACTGCCTTCTCACAGTGAAGACCGACTGATGTTTAGACAAAATAGACGATCAACCCCAGCTTACTTGACCACGCATGGACTTATCGAGTAGCAGGTCCAAACACGCAAAAAGACAAAAAATAACCTACTAAGATAGTTATGAATATGAAAAATGGATCACATAAGCTATAACATTCCTATTAAAGTAGACTCAAACAATTAATTTTATGCCTCTGTCCCTTCATCTTCTACAGATAGTAGCATCATAATATCCATTAGGAGTTTTTTAGCTCTTCACTCTAGACCCACAACCCTAGCGAAAACTCTCTCCCTTTTCATCTTGTAACCACTTCTAATATATAAAATAAGTCACAGAGTTAGCGAACACCCCATTCGTCCATATGCATTAGTCTGTGTATGATCTCTCGTTCTCTCTCCCTCTCGCTCTCGCTCTCTACATCTTCCTTATAATTCTATAAATTTGAATTCAACAAACTTATAAGAAATATTTTATGAAACAAAAAGTCTTCTCTCACAAATGAATTATGAATTAATTTTAAAGTCTCATGCTAGATTTGGCTGAGTTTCCAATATCTAACACAAAAAAAATTTGACTTTTGAAGCTCCAAAGAAAATTCAAATATACAAATTTCTCTGTGAAACACAAAGTACAACTAATAACATCACGCCACGTCATCATATCGCAATCAAGGATCCAGTAGAGCACACAGCGGATCCCGAGTTGCTTCTCGCCGGCTGGTTTCAAAGGCGCGAGCCCCGCACGTAATGCCTTCCCTACTCTCCCTTCCTCCTCGAGTTCCACCCTACGAAACGACAAACAAAGAAGACTCCGTCTTTGTCTTCCTTCGATATCTCACTTTCTCTCTCTCTAGCATGGAGTACCTTATATAACTTCTCGATTGAGAGGGAGCTCGGAGCAAAGTTCTTGCTCTTTGTTCCCTTTCTTTGTGGATTCTTGTCGGAAGAGGAGAGAGATGGCGGCGGCCGCGGTTAATGGAGTCTTCGCCGGAGCGGTGATCGCGGTTCTGGTTGTTATTCGGGCGGCGGCGTGGAATGATGGGTCTCAGCTGACGATGGTGTTGGAAAGGGGGATGCCAACGAGGGCGCCGGTGGAGGTGCTGAGGGCAAGGGATCGCTTCAGGCATCGAAGAATACTACAGGGTGCAGCTCCGCCGAGTTACGGCGTTGTTGATTTCCCTGTTGAAGGGTCCTGGAATCCCTTCACCGTAGGGTATGAGTTTGATTAATTTGGTTCCGAGGGTCTGATGATTGTTGAGTCCTTTTGCTTTTTCTCTATGATTTTGGTGTGTATATATATACATATATATTTGTTGTGTTTTTTATCATCGGATTGTGTAATTGTGTTTATCGGGTTTGTTGTTGATGAGAGCTGACGGTAATGAAATGGCGCTTAAATCTGTTCTATATGATTTTGCGATTTCTCCCTTGGTTTGACTTTTTATTCTTATATTTTGTTTGATGGTTTTATTGCTGTTGAGCGCTGGATTGGTCCTTGCGACTTCGTCCTGTTAAATTCAAGTTGATTTTAGTTGTCTTTTGGAATTTCGATTCTGGAATTGAAATCAAGTCAATTTTATGTGTTTTTTTTTTCTTGAAATTTTCTTTTTTTTCAGGACATGCATAATCGAAGAGTGTTAAATGGCCTGTTATTTTGAAGCTTAATGCTTTTGTTAGCTATTTGCTTTGGGGAAGGGTGCACTTACTGTATTTTTTCCTGTTTTTGATTTGTTCATGTTATTTGTAGATTATATTTTACCCGTGTGAAGCTTGGCAATCCTGCAAAGGAGTTTTATGTTCAGATTGATACTGGAAGCGATATCCTCTGGGTGACATGCAATCCCTGTACTGGTTGCCCTACTAGCAGTGGGCTAAATGTAAGGTCTTTTGTACCATCTGCATGTTTCTTTTTATCAAAATTGTTTGCTGGATTTGAAAATGAGAAAAGAAGTAACATTTAAGGTAAAAAAATATTCATGTTAGTCTGATGCATTGGATGCCCGGATAAGAAGACAAAATAATAAAACATAGAAGACAAATACTTGCATTTAGAAAAGAAAGTTTAAATATTTTGGGAAGACAAAAATAGGTCCGATTTGTTTTCTATGATTATTTACACATACTCTATTTTCAAGATTTTGTTTTCTTATCTTGATACAAAATATATGAGGTTATCCTAATAAAAGTTCTATTAGATTATCCTGATACAAAATTTACCCCACATTCAATGAATTCACTACCTTTTATTTTATTTTATTTCAATTTGATACTAACTGTATCAGGATGTCCTATATAATTTTTTCTTCGTTTCCTTGTTTGGAATTTTACTTCAATTTGGATATTATATTGAATCTCAAGTTATATTGCAAATGAATATTTTGTATGCCAAAATTTTCCAATTTACAGATCAAGTTGGAGTCTTTTGAGCCGGACCAATCATCTACATCTTCAACTCTCTCTTGCTCAGATCAAAGATGTTCATCAGCCGTCCAAACTGGAGAGGCAATCTGCTCCTCATCAGATTCTTCAAGCTCTTCTTGTTCTTACACTTTCCAGTATGGTGACGGAAGTGGTACATCTGGTTATTATGTGTCTGATACTTTACACTTTGACATAGTTACTGGGAATGAGCAAAGGTTGAACTCTTCAGCTACCATTCTTTTTGGGTAAATTCAACACACTTGTATTTGTTAACTATTGCATTTGATTTTTGGATGATGTTAATCGGTTGTAGTTAAAAAAAAAATGTTTTTATTGAAACTATATGATACGGGAGTTAACCCATACCACGACGCATGGTTCAATTTTATTTTTGATTTAAAAGAAGGTTGCAATGAAGACTCAAAATAACGAAAAACAACAAACAAAACAAGAGCACAGAAGGAAGGATTACAACTAATGACTCAACAAAGAAGACACAACAGCTTGATGAGGAAGGAGTACGGCGAGGGGCGAGGCTGGATTGGCGGCTGCGGTGAAGGCCGGAGAGGTGGGGTTGCTATGGAAGAAGCAGGACAACAGATTGGGGTTGGTAACAACGTCGAATTGCAGCTGGAGAGGGGCAGGAACGTCGTCGGATGCTGGATTGGCGGCTGCGATGAGGGCTGGAGGGGTGTGGGCTACTGTGGAAGAAGTAGGACAGAAGCTGGGAAGGTTTACCAGCACTTTCAAAGGGTGGACAACAAGTGGGGAAGCATTTCCAGCGATGAGAAAGGCCAGGGCAACAAGGTAGATGCTGTAGGGGTGTTAGCGGGCTGTCGGGAAGGTCCTGGAAGGGCTGGACAACAAGTTGGAGGGGCTGCGGTGTCTGGATGCAGAGCTGACAGCAAGGGGAAGATAAATATCCCTCCATAAGGGGAAGATAAATATCTCGGCGGGGTTGAGATGTAGCTAGAGTATCACTTAGACCCGTGGAGACGATCACCACCTCGGATAAGGGACAATCAGAGCACTACTATGACATCGGATACAACCCTCATGTGGGAAAATACTAAGAAAAAATTAAATTTAGATTTCATAAAACATGCTTCTAACTCTAAGAACAATCTCTCCTATTTATAAAGAGACATGACCTATTTTAGGAAACATTTAAAATAAGAAGGAGAATAAAAATAAAATCAAGATCTCAGATTTTGAGAAGGGTTTTAAATTAAGAAAGAAGAATAAAATTATGATTTAGGCTTTTTGGAATGGTTTTAAATTACTAGAAAGGTTCTTTCGAATGATTTTAAATTAGAAGAAGGAGAATAAAAATTAGATTTAAGTTTTATGACATGTTTTAAAATAGAAAAGTGCTAGGAAGGAAAATGAGAAAAGAAGGAAAGGAAAGAAAAATGAAATGAGGAAAAAGGAAAGGAAGAAAGAGGAATGAGGGGAGGGGAAGGAGGGGGAAGTAGCCCCACTTCTTTGAGGACCGATTGGTCCTCTCCCGGGCTATGCTTCAGTCTCCCAAGGTTGGGAAAGCTTCAAATTCATTGTTCGAAGCTTATGGCTCCTTGTGGTACGTCGTCGAGTTCTCTGGTACGTCTTACAAGTAGGCGTAATCGCTCCAAAGCTTATTTTGATAGAAGAAATTTTCGTCCACCTTTGGCACAACTTGAGCAGGAACTGTAGCTAGCCTAGTATCCCCATGAATCAACTATCGTGTCATACTATTTGTAACCTGCTTCTTCCATTCCTTGTATTCGGTTGGGTGCAACTGATAGACTAGTATGTGAGGAGAAATCCATTATGGGTTAGAAATTTGTTGCAGGTGCAACCTCTCTCACTGGCTCCTCTTCAGGAAAGACCTCTTACCAACGGATAGGAACTGACCCCCATTGTAGAATTTTCATCCCCGTCGAACTCCATGGGGCCACTACAAAGTTTGGGTTTATTTTCCCCGTTCGGACATCTGACGATGCGTCCCATGTTGACTTGAAAGTAACTTCTGAATAACTTTATGTAAGGTTTTCGATCTGCTGCTCAATGACCTCATTTCTGACATGCTTGGACCTCCCTCCTGTGGGGTAACTCCAGAGGGGTCTATACATCTAAAAAATCTTCTTCTCGCTTTTTCGGGTTGAACTTATATCTGATATCGGCTTATCAAACTCATAATTCTTGTAGACATCTAAGGCCTATCTGTTGATATTCCTCTCACCGTTTGCGGGATGCCAACTCGAGGCATCATAATCTCATGCTCTGCTAGGCTGCCTATTACTGCAGAGTTACTACCTTCTAAAGCGGCTTCTGTTACCTCAGCTGGAATCTCTATCTCGGGGCCAACTTGATTTGAGGCGACTCTTCCTCGGTTGAAAAATGATAATCCTCTCTGAAGTTTGTATCTTCTTTCTGATCACCGTTCATATCTCTAATTGGAAGTGGTTTCTTCTCGTTTATGTCTTCACCGTCTTTAGTGCTTACGGTATCTTTGCCCAACTTCTTAAAGACAACCTGCTCGGTGAAGTAGATCACTCCCTTATTTGTGTATTCTGATTCCACATATCCAAATCCCTGACACTTGCCACATTTTTTGTCTGTGACAGACTTGCGGATTGGTTTCACAAATAGTAGCTGGGGGGGGGGGGTCGCTGGGTGTTGCGGTCTTTCTACTTTAGAAGCTAGAGTATGCAACTTTTCGTGGCCCGCTTTATCTTCATATCTTTCTCGTCCCCCTCTTCGACCTTTCGATTCATGGTCGAGGGTTAGCCTCCCATTAGATTTTTTCTTCAATGTCCGTAATCCACCGTTGAAGTTGGCGGATCTCTAGTCATATCTCCTTCCGGGTAGGCTCGAACATGCATCTCATTAGTGACATGACTAAGGCTTAAGAATAAAATATTAATATTTTTTTTTTGGCGGGATTAGGATTTGGGTTGTGGAAATGATATTTGGTAGCAGGAAAGAAAATTTAGGTTTATGACAGATGCTAGAAAACTCTAGGATGAGACTAGGGTTGGGCTAGCTCTGATATCAAATGGCAGCAGAGTTAATCCAAACCACGACGCATGACATAATTTTATTACCGACTTAAAAACAGGTTACAATAAACTTGAAATACGGAAAGACACCACACAAATCAAAAACAAAAAACAAAGTATTACAACTAATGACTCAACAAATAAGACACAACCGCTTGATGAGGAGGGAGTTTGGTAAGGTAGGAGGCTGGATTGGCGGCTGCGGTGAAGGGCGGAGATGTGGTGCTGCTGTGGGAAGTAGGACAACAGAAGTGCAATGGTAGTGACATCGAACCACAACTGGAGTGGAGCAGAAACACCATCAGAGGTTAGATTAGCGGCTGCGGTGAAGGCTGGAGAGGTGGGTGCTGCTGTGGAAGAAGTAGGACAGAAGCTTGGAAGGTTTGCCAGCACTTTCGGAGGGTGGACAACAAGTGGGGAAGCATTGAAATCAATGAGAAAGGTCGGGATAGCAAGGTAGCTGTTGTATGGGTGTCACCGGCTACTGGGAAGGCCTGGAAGGGCTGAATAGCAAGTTGGAGGGGTTGCGGTGGATGGATTTGGAGCTGACAACAGGGAAAAGGACGTAAGGGGAAAATAAATCTCTCGGCAGAGTCGAGATAGAACCGGAGAATCACTCGGACCCGTGGTGACGATCACCACCTCGGACAAGGGACAACCAGAGCACTACTTTGACCTCAGATACTACTCTCAAGAGGGAAAATACTCAGATAAAACTGAATCCAGATTTCATAAAACAGACATGTAATTCTAAGCACAACCTCTCCTATTTATAAAGTGACATGACATATCTTAGGAAATATTTAAAATAAGAAAGATGATAAAAATCAAATCATGATCTCAAATTTTGGCAAGGGTTTTAAATTCGGAAAAGAAAGTAAAATTAGGATTTAGCCTTTTAGGAAAGGTTTTAAATTATGAGAAAGGCTTTTAGGAAATGTTGTTTTAAATTAGGAGAAGGAGAATAAAAATCAGATTTCAGTTTTAAGACATCTTCTAAAATAGGAAAGTGCTAGGAAGGAAAATAAGAAAATAAGGAAAGCAAGGAAAAAGGGAAGGAGGAAAAAGAGGAGGAGGGAAAAGAAAGGAGGGAAGGGGAGGCAGCCCCCCTTCCTTGACGACCGACCGGTCCTCTCCCAAGCCCCTTATCACTATAATTGTTTCATGCTCATGACAAATTAGGTGAACTTTGAGTGTTAATAGTTTACAAGTTTCATACTTTTTTGTGCGAATTGATTTTTAATTTATTATTAGATATAATGTTTTGTAGTCATTTTTTTTTCTTTATTTTTTATGGGAATTATACACCATCATTTGTTTATTTGGAGCAGATGTAGCAATTCACAGTCGGGAGGCTTAACCAAATCTGATCGAGCAATTGATGGGATATACGGATTTGGACAACACGAATTATCTGTTATCTCACAGTTGTCATCTGCAGGAGTTGCACCAAAAGTGTTTTCTCATTGTTTAAAAGGGTCAGATAATGGTGGAGGGATTCTTGTTCTAGGAGAAATTGTTGAACCGGGCATTGTCTATACGCCACTTGTTCAATCAAAGTAAGTTCTTCTACTTATATCCAAAAAATAAGTTTTTTTTTTATAGATTTAAATGTGTTCTTATGCGACAAACTTTTGCACTGATAGAACTAAATTAATTGTGAAAGTCTCAAGTAAATCATCTTGTGGTGCTTGTGTGTAGGTTCGTATTTTATACCTACGTTGTGGCTATTTTCTTAACGAGTCATAATGCTGCTTGTATGCTTTTTTTCTCTTTTATGCTAATAAAAGACAATTTCTTTTTAATTAACCCCCACAAGTGGAGGTTCTTGGGGAGTGATCGCAAATCACTTGCTCATATTTCAAAATTTCAATTAGTGTTTATTGCCGTTTTGTTCAGAAAAAAAAATGAAAATGTGATAGTACTTCTCAACTTGTGGTTTTGCATTTGTTATTGATAAATTTTATCCCAAGAATTGACATATATGATATATTAAGGTAGCTGTCAATCCTTTCATGTTTTGTATCAAATTGAATTTTGGAGCCATGGGAATATGGTGGTTTGGTTAACCTTTCAATGAAATTTAGAAGGCTAAGAGTAATCCAAATTACTGACGAAGCAGCTTTTTGGCACCAATGTATAAAAAAAGGGCGTTTATGATTATGCTAATCATCAAGGAATCAAACTGGTGTTAATGGCAAGTCTATTTCAAAGAATAAATTTGGTTTCATTTTAAGAAGATGCACTGCAGAATACCATTAATGGAAAATTATAAAGAGGAAAGAAATGATAGAAATTTGATTTTTATTGATCTTGAAAATGCATGAGGTAATTATCATAAGATATTACTTTGCGGTCATCGGGGAGATGTTAAAAAAAATGCGCAGTTACTAAGTAATTTTTAGTTACAGTAAGATTTACACTCCATTTATTTTTTTATTGATTATGAATGTACTTATAAGGGATGTTTAAATGGTGGTGCTTTGATAGTTTTATCCAAAGGATAATTTGCCATAAGACAGAGAATGTTAGTTTAATGGAGGGAATGTTTTGACAATAAAATGATCAGAATTAATAGAACAAGATTAAATATGTTGTCTGCAATTTTAGGAGTGAAATTGTCAATATTTATCAATATTATTAAAAGAGAAATTAATAACTTGGCATGATAGATTAAATTGTTTTGGATTTATTATATAGAATTCTAGAAATGTATGTGATGACGCAACTTCCAGAATTATGGTTGAGTGGTTAAAATGGATAAGTGCCTTGGAAGGATTGTATGAAAACATGATATCATGGATAAAAAGTAAATTTATAAAATCTTACACTAAGTCTGGTGATATTGAATTTGAATGTTTCTACTAATTCTAAAATTGCAGATAGTTGGAATAAGGTTGGTTAATGATAATGATAGAGAACTGTTTATTTATGTTAAGGATGCTTTTTTAACAATTAGTAATACTTCTTAGGTTACCAAAAATATGTGAATGGCATGAATCAGTGAAGTTTCTAGACCAATTCTGTCAGCCTGCTTAGCTAAATTTTCACACTTTTCTGTGACCTTTAACTTACAAAGAAATTTGATATATCAGATGTTAGAATTATATGCTTGATGAATATTTCTCTAAATCTGTTGAATTATTAGCCTTCTATATTAAAACTATCAATTATTATTATTTTAAATTCTTGAATTCACCAATGCAAGTGAGTTTAGCATCCTAATCTTTTAAAAGATATGATCACTGTTCACATCACTAAATATCTGCATTTATATGTGTCGTTGCCACAATGAAGATAGAAAACTGTATCTACTTTGTGACTCAATGTCTTGATGATCACAATTAGAATACTCTTGGTCTCTTGGATCCATCTTAATGTTTATTGTGGAAAGGGTTGCATTTGGTGTTAATTCTCGTTTTTCCATTTTGCTAGTTTATTGGACAACTTTTAACCATGCTAGTTTTGACTGCTGCTCATTATAATGCTAACATAAAGCTTTAATAATTCTATCTTCTATCTAATTGTCAGCCATTACACATGCTCTGATCACGCATTGTGCAACATAACCACTAAAATCTTCATTTTTCAATGAAAAATGACTTCATAACTTAAAAAATTTAGAGACTCGAGTGATGGCTGCAGTTCTTGAGCATATTATTATATTTTGCCAATATAATTATAAGTAATGAATTTTCATATTATCATCAATTGTATCTGGGTTTAATTTAGAAGTAAATTGTATTTTATTCAAACTAATTACATTTACTTTTTGTTCTGGCTCTAGCATTGACTTAAATGCTTCTGAATTGAAAATTACAATTTATTCTTATTTACCGTCGCATTTAAGGTTAATTCGAATTTGACTAAACTCTGCAAACAACATCTATGTTAGCTTTACAGTACCTCTTTCTTTGTCAGGCCATCAAAGGACTTCTAGCTGTATTTAGTTGTCCTGCTGTCCATTCTACACGTCTACTCCATAGTTCCGGCAATCATTAACCTTAACATACTCTCCTTTTGAACTTAACAATTCATAACTTTGATAAAATATATGAAATAAGCATACTCGAACCCATTTTGATTGCCTTGTTCCATCTAGCAGCTATTATTTCTTTTGTAACAAAGTACCGTAGAAAATCATATTGTTTAAAAAAAAAGACATCACTTGATTCTCTAAAATATTAGTTGTTTACAAAGCCATTGAGCACATTCAAGGCAATGTGCCTGCCCGGGGAGCTAGTTGTTACCACTGTCTTTCGCCAGAAGCGGGCACTTATAAAGTACTAGTTATATTTTGCTTCAAAATTTTTTTATTTATGACGAATATTGTTGAATAATATAAAATGATCACCATCACATTGAATTATGTTTTAGCAAAACAGTGAGTTCACCATCACATTGAATTATGTTTTAGCAAAACAGTGAGTTTTCTAGTTTTATTGCGTTCCTAAATGAAATCTAATCCTGAAAGCTACTCATTGCCTGCATCCTTGGTGCCTTAAGGTAAGGCATTTGCCTTGGCAAGCCTGCATAATAACTTCCACCTTGGAAGTGGTTGAGGCACTGTGATTTTGCCTCACTTTGCTTAAGCGCCAGGGCATTTGCTTGGTTCACTGTTAACATCATTCATATTTTAGTTAATGAGTTTAATTAAAATTATTGTTTGGTTATTCAACCAGGAGAATTTACATACATAACAGTAAAAACATATATTTAACAAAAAAAACTGCAATGTACTGACAGGATACTTAATTCTCTAATTGACAATAAAAATAACGCCTTTATTAACCCTCTTTATTAACTTTCCATCATAGAACTCTTTATTTTTTAAAAGCTGTTGGTCCTTTTGATGCTCTTTGCCAGAGAGATCTTGTTGCTGGTTGTCCACCTCTTCTTCAGCCTTCACATGCTTGCTTGTCCTTAGGAATCCCTTCACCAGCGAGAGTGTTGGGACTTTCTTACCTATTCTTCAGCCCTCACACCACCAGCCCCATCGATGCCCTTCCTTGTGAAATCCCATTGCAACTTTTTCGTCTTTTCTTGGTCCTAGTGAAATCATTGCGACTTCCTCACTTTTATGTTATTGGTGGTTTTAATAGCAGTGAACGGGGGAATAAATTTATTTTAGTGTTATATTTTGTAAATAATAGGTTTTAGAAGTTAAATATGTAAATATGATAATTTTTTGTGCTATGTGTGTAAATCTCCCTTTTAGAAAAGCTTAGTGACACCATATATTGTTTGGTTCCTTGAGAATTTTAAATTCTATTTTTTTTTTGAAGTATTATGGTAATTGGATTTTGGAGAATTGGTGTGTCACCTAGCCTCAGATTTATTTATATTTTTGACATTTTATGTATGATGTTTACTTCATTTCCAGCTACATTATGGTTTCAGTTGTGATTCTTTGCCATTTACACTGGGTTGGAAGTAAATTTACAATTATTTGGAAGAACTTTGTTTTTTGTCCTGTGCATTATGCATTGTGTAAGTTTTTTAATTGATAAAACTTATGTTAGTCTTAAAAATAGATTGGGTTTTGTGCAATGCATATTATTATTTTTTTTATTTGGAAATGTATGTATTTACTTGTAAGTAAATAAATGAAAAAATAACCTTTGAAAGCTGTAATTCCTAACTAAAATTTGTCATATCTTCAAGCTTGTGAATGCTTACTCTATGTTTATTCAGGCCTCACTACAACTTAAATCTTGAAAGCATTTCCGTCAATGGGCAAACACTATCCATCGATTCGTCAGTGTTTACAACTTCAAATACACAAGGAACAATTGTTGACTCTGGCACTACCTTGGCCTATCTAGCAGAAAAAGCATTTGATCCCTTTGTTAATGCAGTAAGTGAACACATATCTTGGTCTTCAATTTTTATATAAATGAATTTTAAACGATTTGATACAGTTCAGCACTTTGGTTTCATTCCCAAAATATTTGAAATATTGATGTCTCTTTTTCTTTTTTAGAAGTTACCTTTAAATTTTCATTTTTACTCTTTTAACGAGGTTCATTGTACCATGCCACTTTATCGGTGACTGCTGATGCTTGTCAAAAATCTCTAGCTTAAACTATTGTAAATTCTGCTTTACCTTAGGAATGCAAATATATTTACTTTTTTTTGCCTTTTTAATGGTTCTAGTTTGTAGTTTTCGTCATGATGAGTTATATATTTTGAACATGATGCATAAGCATTGATGAATATCACTTTTTTTGATGTTATTTTACTCCTATAATTTGCAGATTGTTGCTTCAGTTTCACAAACACTAGTAAATTCATTTGTTGCTAAAGGAAATCAGTGCTTTGTCACAGCTAGCAGGTTATTTTTCTTAAAAATCATGTTTTTATGAGTTTTGGCATGCTTAGTGCAATCGTCCTATGTTCTATGCTTAAGTTCTATAACACTTCTTCCATGCCAGAGTTGATGACGTTTTTCCACCAGTTTCACTTAATTTTATGGGAAATGCATCCATGATATTGAAACCGGAAGACTACCTTATTCAGCAGGGTTCTGCTGTAAGTTGTCTTTTTCGTGTTCTTCTAAGAATTTTCTTCTTGGTGGTTACATAAATATGTAAATTATCTGATCTACAGTTTTTAGTTAAAACTCTAATGATCATGCTGTTTATTCTTTTTTAGAGTGATGGCATTATTTGGTGTATCGGCTGGCTAAAGAATGATGGTGAAGGGATAACTATATTAGGAGGTTGGTAGACAATTTCTTTTTTAAGAAATTAATACGTGCAGGCATGCTTTTAAATGCTCATTGAATAGACAACAGTTTCATTCTAGTTAGAGATTCTAACTTGCCCATCTGCCCAGAAATACATCCATCTAAACACGCCTGCTTACGTAGATTATGCACCTGAATATGAATAACAATCATGTATGGGCATATACATATTTATCTGAATGCATTCATGGCATGCATGCTTTCTTGGAACAAGTATTCAGACATTCATTATTTCATGCTTGCTAACAATGACATCCATTATTAAGTAGATGTGTTTGTACATATATTTATATGTATACATGTATATTGTATGCTGAACATTCCAACATGATCATAATTACTAGTCATAAATTAAATATTTTTGAGGAAGGAAAATGAGGGTGAATGGATGAATAACAATTGATGCTAGCATTGTGACTAATTTTGCCATTCCTTATTTCTGAAAATGGGGATAATGATATAGGTGTATATCTATTAGTTGTGTTACTAGCTTGAGGTTGATGTGATGATCTTCATGGTCATATGAGGGCGGCCCAGGTCTTGTTTTCTTGAGTAGAGTTTTTGTTGTCGCCCTCCTTTAAGTTGTTGTGGGATTTCTTTTGTTGTGAAGCATCTCAAAATCTAGTTGTGAGTTGAAACAAAGAAATAATGGAATGTTCAGAGTGTAACTTCCATAGTTAGTTTAGTTGGATGCTTACAATGTTTGTGCTTTGTTTTCCTAGAGTTTGATATTCCTATCTCGCCAATAGAATCACATATGCAAAGAGCTACATCCATTGCACACCTATGACAACCCGTATTCTATGTATTGGTAGCACAGGTATGCTTGTTAATGATGATGTGGTTAGAGTTAAGTGATGAGCTTGGAGAGTTAAGGGTATGGTTGGGCGCCTAAATGTGCATGTTAATGTTATTCCATTGCCAACCAATTGGTAGATGTGGTTAGAGTTTTTGTTGTTGTCGGTGTGGAGAGCTTTGTTGGTGTTGGTAACATAGTAAGATAGGTTTTAAGGATTTTGATGATGGGAACTTAGTTTGATTTAATTTACTTCAATAATTTTTTGCTAACCTGACTTCCTGATTCGAAATTTCTGATCAATTAAGAGCCGATCTTTTTTTCTTAATTTTTTTTTTTAAATTTCAAGCTGAATTGAAAAAAAAAACTGTTAAAATTCACGGCATCAGTTACCTTGTTTGAGAGTTGTTTAAACTATAATTGAAGCTGAAGATTCAACTTGCTTGAAACAATTTGGTCAAATCACCATGCAAGTCTAAATACTTGGATTGATTTAAACATATTCATAAAGTTTAAGAAAACCTTCCAACGTTGTAAGCCATTTTGCTTTGGCCATCCAATGATACCTGTTCTTTGGCTGCTCATCCATGTTAAATGATTCTAGAAATGACTTATCTTCTTATTGAGTGTGTCGAGGCTGTGTGACTTATTTGAGTTGCCAGTTCGGTACTTTAGAACAACAAGGCGAGTTGCCTTTATGGTGTTCCCACCCCATGGGTTTCAACATGCTTGCCTTGCGATGTGGTGGTGTTGTAATCGTCTTGTATATGTTTAGCTTTATATCGTTGGTCCACTTTTTGCTTCTAGTAGTGTGAACTGGAGGTGGATTTCATGGAGAACAATGCTGATGGAATTGAGTTGGTCTTCAATGTTGTTTAAGTGGCTGTTCATCTTGATTGTAGATCTTGCACTGTCAACCATAGGGAATGATGATGGACAGTTGGCAGAAATGTCTGATGTAGTTTGGTGCCTTAATTGGATCTCGATGGCCATAGGACCATTCAGCTGTATGGCTCGAGGGGAGCACAGTTTGTAAGAAATCTGAAATAAAAAATGATTTAATAAAATTTGCAGCTCCACTGAAGAGAATGGTTAGAGGAAAAGGTTGGATTAAGAGAAAAAAACTTGTTTCAATTTTTTTGTAGCTGAGATGAAAATGCTTAGGTCGATGAATGACTTGAAACTTAGTTAGAGACAAAATACGAAATAAATATATCCGGGATAGGTTTGGTGTAGCTCCAGTGACGGACAAGATGAGCGAGAGTCATCTTAGATGGTTTCGTCACATTAAATGTTGACCATCTAATGATCTTTTGTTAGGAGAGTAGATGTTTTAGATTTGATTTGAGGTCAGAAAGATAGAGGTAGATTTAAAAAGACTTGGACATATTGTATAAAAAGTGATCTTAATGTATTAGAATTAAATGAAAATATGACACTCAACTCAGTAGGACATAATGGAGAAAAAGATTCATGTAGTCGACCCCACTTAGTGGGTTAAAGGCTTGTTGTTGTTGTTCCCACTCTCCCTAAATCATCACCCATACTCGCTCACACGCACATTTACTTTCCTCATAACCAACCAAAAAGTTATACTTGGCAAAGCCAACCAAATAGAAAGTGGTTTCTTTGTATTATTTTTCTTCTCCAAACCTTGACACAAGTTGATTCTTTGCCACGTGGAAGTTCTCGAATCAAAGTTAGTGGGAGTCGCACTCATACTGCCCTTGTGCTCCCCTTTCATGCTGATTTATCTTGATCCAATGCTCGTCTATGAGGATGTCGTCTTGTCCTCCTTAATGGTGGTCATATTATAAACTTAAGGAATTCTGTGAGCAATCCCATTGGTGGGGCACTGCTAGAAGAATATGCATGGATATCGATATGTGGTAAACACCAAAAAAAAAATCATACACTTTTTTTTTCTTAAATAGCATTGATTGTGGCTAAACATGATTGGAGCTCAAATGTATTAACTCCAGACGGTAATCAATTTGCGCTGTCAATACCTAATGAATGCTTTTCAGTAGACTTTGGGTTCATGATATATTCGTTTGAGAAAGAGATATAAGATATCCAAGATAAATCAACAGGAAAAGTAATATATAGCATAGTTATGATTCAATCTCACATACACTAATCCGTAAATCATGATTTTGACACAATGGTTGCATTCTCTCATACATCAACCTCATATTTTGAATAGTTTTGTCTGAAAGCTTGCTGCAATCCAGCCTGACCAGAAGAACCTAGCCTATCTGGACAATGTTTTCCTAATTTAGAGAGCTGGAAAGAGTGTCATTACTTTAATGGAAGTGCTGTTATCTAGAGTTGAACTTGTTCTAGTCTTGATCTAATGTGTGTAGATAGATTTGAAAATAGTTTCCACGCGCTCCAGTGTTGAGGATGATGATAAATTAAGATAAAGATGGAATGTTTTAACATGGAACTTTTGAGTTGTTCATCAAAATGTGACATTGTTGGGAAATAGTTGTAATTTATATAATCACAAACAGCAAAAAAGAATAAAAGATAGAAAAGAAGTGTAACTATAATTTATTTATGGAAAAATACTATTCTAGTTCTTTTTCTATAAACATAAGATGGTCCCAAATGTTAGATACCACGCCTAATTCTGCGTAGCACATTCTTCAGTAGCTAAAAAATCAGGCTCCACAACGGAACAATGGAAACATATTTATTCAAGTGAAGAATTCTCTTTTAAACTAGAATTTAAGTGAATCATTCATATTTACATGACACTCTGAATTATGCTATACATATAAGCTAACCTTTTAGATATTGATTTTACATTTTTGCAGATATCATTCTTAAGGATAAGGTAGTTGTTTATGACCTGGCTAACCAAAGGATCGGCTGGACAAGCTACGACTGTAAGTTTTACTGAAATCAATCTCCTCTTCTTCCCAACCATGCTCTTCCCGCTGTGTCTCAATTTTGACATAACCTTTCATTCAAATTGTTTCAGGTTCTCAGCCTGTTAATGTTTCGACGAGTTCAGGTAAGAACGAATACCTCAATTCAAATCAGCTGGACACGTCTGCATCCAGTAAATATCCAAAACTGCTACTTTTAAGCTCTGTAGCTATTGTTGTGCATATCTTGGTAGCTGCAGCTTTGTTATCATAGAACACAACATGAAGATGTGCACTGTTATAGCTGTGCTCCGTTTTGATTATGCTGATTTCGGAGCTGCATGCTTCTCATCTTCAGTATTCTTGCCTTTTTCTCTTATAGGCGTTGTTGTAAATTAGTTTTTCTTACCATTGCTGATAGTCATACCTGGCTTTGTGTACATTTTTGCTTTTATTTTTCCATTTTAATTTACAGTTGATCATTGTTGTAATTCATTCAAAACTTATATGATTGAGAGGCACGATCATTGAATGCCTCAAATACTTGTAGATTACTTGGGGACATGAAATATATTGTTGATATGGTAGAGAAGTTTACTAATTGAATATTGAGAAGCAGAATCATTAGTACTGAGCCTTCCTTTTAAGCAACTGCTTGAATCTTTCCATTTGCTTTTCGTATTTATGGAGAACATGGATCAAAATAAAAAAAAACATTTCTTGTTGATTTGCAATTGCAAAACTATTTTTTTCCTGCATCTGAGAAAGCAATCATCATTCATTAGTTATTTTCTTACAAACAAAATAGTATTGTGGAATAGAAAAGGTTGCCTTGCTATTGTAGTTTATATATGGAAGGATTTTTTATATATATAAATTTGATGGATTGGTGAAATTTTTAAAATGGATTAATTTGATAGGGAAGTAGTGGTCTCTCAAATTTATAATTATGCAATTAGGCCTTGTGATCTAGGATATTGGATATTACACAAAAGTAGGGGTGTAAATGAGTCGAGTTGAGCTTGAGTGATGTCATTATCGAGCTCGGCTTGTCTGCAAAATTGTCAGCATGAGTTCGACCTCAGCTCGTAGTGGTAGCAACCGGCTTGTGAGCCGCCTTGTGAGCTTGAACTAAAAATTCATTCTTTTACGAGAGCTCATCGAAGAAGGTATTGGTGGCCAGAGGAGGAGGATGCAACAATAGCTCACCGAAAAATGCATCAAAATGACTAACGGGACAATCAACCAAGTCGGAACGAGCTGGAGCTAAGCTCGTAGCTTGATGAGTTTGGCTTGTGAGCTCGTTAATGAAATGAGCTCAAGCCGGCGCGGCTCGACTCGTTTACACTGCTACATGACAGTAGGGTTCTAACTAGGGGAGTAAATGAATCGAATTGAGCTCAACCTAGAGTTGCTTGAGCTTAGGTACAAGGTCGAGTCGGCTCACGAGGCAGCTTGTTTATCATATAGAGAGAAATCAATATTAAATTAAGTTAGTGTTATGAGAAAATAACATAGAATTAATAAATATGAGATAAATAAAAATATATATTAGATATAAAATATAAAATATAATTATTTAAAAATTTTAATGATTTAAAGATAAAGTCTTTAAATTAAATATATTTTAAGTATATTGTGTGTGTATATATATATATATATATATATATATATATATATATATATATATATATATATATGAGTCAACTCACGAGCTAATCAGTAAAGTTGGGGCTTGTTAGCTCATCAAACTCAGCTCAAGAGTCACTTATTGAGTCGAGCCCGAGCCGTCTAACGCTCACTCACATCCCTTATATATATATATATATATATATATATATATATATATATATATATATATATATATATATATATATATATATATATATATATATATATATATA
>NEWO01000043.1:1870221-1904464 GCA_003013225.1 Phalaenopsis aphrodite | reverse complement strand
ATATATATATATATATATATATATATATATATATATATATATATATATATATATATATATATATATATATATATATATATATATATATAAGTTGCTATTATAAATTTCATATTAAACTGTTTTTATTTTAAAAAAAAATTAAATTATCAAAAATTATTTATTTAAATATTATTTGAATTTTTTTTAAAAAAATTAAAATTAATTAATCATTTTTATTATAAGTTATGTTCGTCGAATCAATAATATGATTATATAATTCATTTAGTAAAAATATAAAACATCTCTAACAGAGGTTTCGTTCGAAACAACAACAATGTTTATCATTTTTTTTTTAAAAGTTATGTTCGTCGAATCGTAGGAGACGAACTGTAGTTTGAAACGATCATCAAAATTTTTGGCTCTGACATTGTTTTTGTTTCACTAAATCAGAATTTTTCCAAATAAAAGAAATCAAATCAAAGAAAATATTTAAAAAGAAACAGCTTTGTAACATCCAAATAATTTTTTGTTAATTAGAAGTAATATTATATCACTATCTAGTTCAAGACAGTTCTAACAAATAACATATTTGAACGTGTGGCCTATTGTGTAATATGAAAATTGAAGTACATTGCAACCGCGTAGCGTCTGTATGGTTAATACGATTCTATAAAAAATATTTTTTTTTGAAGGAGTTTCGCTTTTCGGGAGAGTCGATCTTGTCGAAAAACTTTGGACAAAGTTTGGGAAATGCTCGTTCCAAAGACAAAAGCTTCTTTGTGCATGCATGCACTACAACGCAAAAGAGGTTCACAATGTTCTTGTTATTGTATGACTTATATGTTATAATGAGACAAACGCTGGATCGAGACAGAGCGGAGCAGAGCGGAAGAATCTGTTAAAATCGGGACGTTATGTTATGTGGGTTGGGGGTGCGGGGGCAAAACCCCGCATTACGGTACATGGGTAATGTTGTAATTCCATATTGTACTTAAGGTTTACTTCAGTACGGTACAGGGCTAATGTTATAATTACATATTGTTCTTAAGGTTTACTCCTGAGTTATAAATAGGCATGTTAGTAACCTCAGGAGATATCCCAAAATTCTGTAATCCCTTTTCTGAATATTAAAAGGAATCGCCGCTCTGCTCCCGAGGACGTAGACATCTTTGCAAAACCTCGTTAAATCTTTGTGTTCTTCTGAATTTGTGTCGAGTTCTGTTTTTCTTCGCCCTAATTACTCAACAGTTCTCAAACAAAACTTTAAGGTCGTTGCCAATGCACGTCAAAGTGGATATTTTTCTTAAATTTTTTTGAAGAACTATGATAATATAACAATATGTTTATTGGGACTTTACTCGTACTCAATTTATAATCCTTTGGCCACCCTACAATTATGTAATATGTGTTATCGTTATCTAAATGAAAACTTGTATTTGATTGGCTCTGTTTAACGAGAAAATATTACACTATGTCGCGCCGAACACATGGCGTGATGCGATCTGCAACATTGTCCGCAACCTGGTGGATGGAGTCCCTATATCGAGCAATGTTAGACTTATTTATTCATTCAACTCACTAGAAACAAGAGATGATTTTATTTAAATTCGGTTCGATTTATTAAGAATTATCTTAAAAAAACTTAATCGATCCAGTCATTATTTCGATCTCATTTATCACCAATTTTGAAATCTTCTAAGTCTTTTATTTTCCTCTAATTGAAAGTGTATGGTTTTTTTAAGGAGATAAAGGGCTTTAGGGATCTAAAAATATTTTTTCTTAAGGTTTTATTGATGACCATCATGGAAAACTGCAAAATAAATGATTGGAATTTAATTTGGATCATATTGATTAACATTTAACTAAAGGTTTAAGTTATCGTAACTAACACGTAGTTACGGAAACGAACAATCTCCGGCTTGATTCAATTTTTTATCTCACATTAAGAAATACATTTATAGATCATAGTGAAATGTTCTTCACAGTTGAGTATTATGTTCCATGTATTACAATAATTGTATCTCTTACACACATGTATTTTTGTAATGAAACAACCAAATATGTAGTCTAAGTCCAAGTTAAATGATGCTTATCATATCATTGAATGTGTGCACAAAAATGCTAAACATGACAACATCATAACCACAAAGAGTTTTGCTATTGACATTCATCTTTATAATGAAAGCAATAAACATAACCAAAATTCATATGTTCTACATGATTTTTGAATATTTGTGGTGCCATATCTTTAGTGAAAAGATTAGATACCATCAATTTAGTCCTCATGTGCTCAATAATCACTATGTTTTCCTTAACACAATCCCTTATGCATAAGCATTTAATGCAATTTTTTTTTACTACGACTTTTATTTTTCTAAGCTATAAATGTGGCAACCAAATTGTCACGATATAGCTTCAATGAATTAGTGATAAATTTAACAAGCTAAGCCCATAATGATTCTCTTCAACCATACAAAATGTGAAGTAGCCTAAAAAAAAGGCATAAACTTGACCCCATGGTGAAAGTAGCAAATATTGCTTATTTTGTTCTCCTTTAAGACACAACTCCACCAACAAACATGAAGAAATATCTAAATATTGGCTTTCGAGAATTAACACAACCAACAAAGTCAAAATTTGAGTAGCCAATCACCTCTAAACTATTAGTTCTCCTATATATGCATATAGTATTTGCAATTTCATAGATACATGTTCACTTTCTTTGTAGTTTGACAGTGATACATGTTTGGACTACTCTAATATATTCTTAACAATCCAATTTTAAATGCAACAAACTTAAGTGTACATTAAACAACCAACAAGTGAAGCATGTGAAATATTTTTCATTTTATACCTTTCAAAGGACACTGACTTCATTCTAAATCTCGATCACTTTATTGATATAGGTCTACGGAGACAGACCTAAAATGCCTTAAAAACTATTTCTTTGCATTTTAATACCAATGACAAAGAGGCATCACCCATATCTTTCATATCAAAATTTTTTTAGAGAAATTATTTCACCTCATATGATAAATATTTATCAGTGGTTGCATAAAATATCATCCATATAGAGAATTAAAAATAAATTTTACTTCCATTAATCATTTAGTATATAAATTGATCTATTACAATCTTTATAAATCAAAATGAAGAGATTACATCATCAAACTTTAGATACCATTCACGAGAAGTTTTTTTGTTTAATCCATAATTAAACTTCTTTAGCTTACTCACCAAATGTTCATTATCTCTAATCCTTTTGGATTTTTCATATAGAACAGTTATAGTTATTTATAAAAAAACTATAGTTTCAAATCTATTTATAAAACAAAATGTGAAAGAAGTGTCATGATAATTCTGAAAGATTATTTTGTGGATACATGGAAAAAAATATCCTTGTAATCAACTCCTTGTTGAGTGAATCATTTAGCAATAAGTCTTGTTTTATATGTTTCCTTGTTTTCTAATGAGTATCTCTTTAATCTATATACAAATTAAAAACTTAAGACTTTTACAACATTAAGCAACTCAATAAGATTCAGACTTCATTATATATCATATAATTCACGTCATCTTTCATTATATCAAATCATAAATTAGATTCTTTATAATTTATGGTTTATGCAAATGTTTCAAGATCATTTTTAACAATAATATTATAGTTTGGCCCTTAAAAATATACAATGTAATCACTAGGAACTGTTGATCTTCTTTCTCTAATAGATTTTCTAATTTTGTAACAACCTTCTCTTAAGGAGTTGGTTATTTAACTACATAAGATACCTTGTGAACATTTGAATCTATTAACTCATTATTAAAAGCATGTGGAATCTCAATTGTTGTTTGAGTAGCACCCATTTAATTTTTAGGAGTGTTATGAACAACAATCAACATGTCACTTAAAATGAGAGATTGATTATCTATATTTGTTTATAAGAACTAAGCTTTGAAATAAATCACTCTCACCAATTAGATCATTCTAAAAAAGGCTACATTTCTTGTTCTCACAATCCTTGTATTATTTGAAGGACAATAAAATCCATAACCCTTAGAATTTTGGCACCCCCAATAAAATACTCACTAATAGTCCTTAGATCCAGCTTTTTTGTCAGTGGATTACAAATTCTTACTTCTCAAACATCCCCAACATGTATATGTCACAAGTTTAATTTTCAGCATTCTCATAATTCAAAAGGTGTATTAAAAACAGTCATAATTAAAACCAAATTTAATAAGTACACTATCATTTTAAGAGCTTTAATCCATAAGAATATATGTAATTTAAAGCTATTAATCAATCTTATAATCTTTCTTTTATCCACACCATTTTTATCAGGTGAGCTAAGTAAACGATATTTTACAGACTATCTCTCTACATCTTCCTTTAAAAAACAGTAGACATTTAATGGTTCATCTTTATTATGAAACAAATAGAGATACATACGTTATAAGTAAACATCAATAAAAGTGATAAGGTATTTTAGATGATGAAAACTTATGTACAAATAATAAATATATGTATGTAAGTTAACAAACATAAGTCATGCTTTACTAATCTATAACATACTGACTAACTCTTAATTTAGTGACATAAACTTTGCTTGTGGGCTATATTTTTAATTCATTTAAGTTTTTTTTGCATCTATGTAATAAAACTATCAAATTATGTTATCCTTCTAATTCCCATAGGTAAGTTATCATTTCTAACCTTCATAGGAACAAAAATATACTGATTTATTATTGAATTATAAATTCAATTCCTTAATTAAAAAATAATTATAAATAAATGATCGAATGGCCAACACATATGCATTAAAAAGCAAATTTTATGAAATTCTTATTTACTCACATTTGAAAACTTAAACTATAAATTACTGCAATCTCTATAGTATCCAAATCAATGCAGATTTGTTAATTAAATATGCGCTCTAACACAAATTGCTAAATGTTAAATAATCATTCTACTCACTAGAAGGAAAAAAAAATATTAGGTCAGGACTCCGAATACATCCAGAGTCTAATGGTGAGACATCACATGTCAAGTGGGCCCCACAAACTTTAACACTGTTACAGTGGGCCCACTTGACACGTGACGCTCCACCATTGAACTCCTGAAATAAATTGCGTCCAGAGTCCGGATCTAATATTTGCTCCACTAAAAGAAAAAACTTATTTTATTTTTATCCTAGATTCGTTTTATTATGAATTAACTTAAATAGGAATTTATTCAAACAAGTAAGAAAAGATAGACAAACTTAAGAGTTCTAAATGAGAGAAACTCAATTTGATCTTATTGTAAACAATGAATCAACTAAATAACGAAATGATAGAAATATTTGACTTGATTCACACATATATTTCAAACATACAATCAAACAAATGATAAAATGCAAAAAATTAATTTATATAAATAAAATATTTTCAACAATTAATTTTTAAATACGATTTTGATATCTTCTTAACATTGTTTCCCTCTCAAATTGATTATATATGTTTTTTTTAAGGAGAGAATAGGCTTAAAAAATTCAAATTAATTTTTCTTAAATATTTATTTCCACCCATCACAATAAAGGTGTAAAATATTATTATAGCTAAAATTTCTGAGTTGATATTATACGAGCCTCCCGATCAACCTTATGTGTCTAAGAATTACATTCATCATATAGGTGAGATCCAACTCGTGACCCCGGGATCTTACAAACTCTGTCTACCAAAGAGTCGCGATAGACGACACATCTTAAAAGTCTACAAATTAATTCTACATTATAATGTATTTTATTTACTCATTTTGTTTCTTTTTTTATCATATAAAATCTATATTTTTATCAATGAAATTGGTCATGATCTTTAACTTTCCCCAAAAATAAAATTAAAAAAAAAAACCAAGATAAATTACATCAATAAGAAAAAAGAAAATATCATGAAATCATATTAGTTTTATTATGTAATATCATTAACTCATTAACTCTAATGTTTAATTAATAGAAATTAATTTATATATTTTACTCACAGTAAAAAAGCTCGAATCTCTTCCTTTGTGTGCACATAAGGAAGCGAATATTACGAATGATATTCGCATATACAAATCGATGATACTATAACAATACTAACGAATATCATCATAATACCACCAAATTCATATCTACCATCACTTATAATGCCCACCCCTAGCTCCTCACCTCAGTTATCCCATCTCTCTCTCCC
Organism: Phalaenopsis aphrodite; assembly: GCA_003013225.1. Taxonomy (NCBI): domain Eukaryota; kingdom Viridiplantae; phylum Streptophyta; class Magnoliopsida; order Asparagales; family Orchidaceae; genus Phalaenopsis; species Phalaenopsis aphrodite. The sequence continues at coordinate 1,898,278 of NEWO01000043.1, read as the reverse complement.
CCACCTTCCAACCTCCCAAATGACCCCACCTTTTGAACGCCATTAATCCCTCCTCCACCACCACCCACCTTCTCCTCTCCGTTACCCATCGGCGGCGCCGCGCTCTCCCTGAACCTAGCATATATATCTCCTTTATAAAACTTCTTCGTCCTCACCACCAAAACCAGCGAAACCAAACTCCCCACCACCGTCGCCGCCGTAATGATCAGAAAAGATAACTGAAAGCACTTCACCCCCATGCAAGTTAGCTCCTTTCCATCTCCCCCCGCCGCCCTGCTCTGCCTCTCCGCCTCCTTGTCGTACAACCGCCCTGTCACCATCACATTCAGAACATAAGACCCAATCGGGCTCGCTATCCCCCCCAAATTGTACAGCGTCGAGTAATACTTCAGCCCAAAAACTTCAGAGATGATCGCAAACAGCAATGGCCACTGCGCGCCGAAGCAGAATCCGATGATGACGGAGGCTATGTAGAGCGTGTTGGATACCCCAAATGCTATCAGAAGGTGCCCTGCGCAGGCTAGGAGAAGCACCAGAGTAAGCATGAGAGGGCGTGAGAAATTGTACTTTTCTAGCAGGATTTCAGACAGGAATCCGGCGGCGAGTCTTCCCATGGCGTTCCAGATGCTGATGAGTGAGACAAAAGTGTTTATGCTTTTTGAAGGGTAGCCTAATGACTCCCCAATCTGCCCCATGTTGTCGATGGCTGTTAAGGTTCCTCCGACGCCGCAGATTGTTGAAAAGAAGAGGACGATCATGTCGATGCTGAATAAGGCTTGGAGGATGGTGTAGTCTTCCCCTCTCTCCGGAGGTCGGAATACATCGGCTATGCGGGCGAAAGGCGTCGACTTTGGCTCCTTTTTCTCTATCTCAGCGGAGGTTTCATCGTTTTTAATGGGGATCACCGGGGACGGCGCTGGCAGTGGTGGCGGCGGTTTAGTTTCGCCCTGCTCCAGCTGAGCTCTGCTCTGCTCCTTCATAATATTGAGTTCTTCATTGATGACGACGACGATGGGGAGAAAGAGAAGGAAGATGACAACAGCGCCGTTAGCAATCTGCTCCGCGCGGTGGAAATTTGTGATCTTGTCAACTACAATGATTACTAGAAGGTACCCTCCAAGCGCAATCGTGAGATACAGAAACTGGTAAAAAGGTTTGGTTTTTGACTCGGAGCTGCGCGCTGGCTTCATGATCCGAATCGTGTAAACAAAGAACACTGAAATGGCGGCCGGAAGCCAGGCGATGAATAGCACCAGCGACTTCGCGTCGTCCCCGTAGAAAGCAGGATAAAGCTGCGTGAAAATGGCTCCGCTGAGCCCGACGAAGCATTTGAGCAAACCGAGAACGATTCCCCTGCTTTCGGGGAAGTTTTTGACGCAGGTGACGAGAGCGCCGGTGTTGGCGAAGGTCTGGGAGTTGGCGCCGATGCAGATGAAGAGACACATCTGCCAGACGGGGGGGCGGGGAATGCGGGAGATGATGGAGAGGTAGATCATGAGGTAGCCGAAGAGGTTCATGGAGGCGCCGATGAGGAGGACGACGAAGGGAGGGCAGACTTCGTTGATGAGGCCGGAGAGGATACCGACGTTGGCTCCGAGGTCTTTGAAGAAGGAGATGGTGTTGAGGGTGTGTTGATTGTAGTGGAGGGAGGATTTCAGAATGGGGGAGTAGATGCTGAAGATGTAGGTTGCTCCGGCGGCTGACATGATGAGGAGGCAGGCGTAGACCATGAACCAGCGGCCATGGATTACCTGGTTGGAGACGTAGAGAGGGCTGCCGGGCAGAGCCATTCTCTCTCCCTCTCTCTCTCTTTCTGAATTTGATTTTCAGAGAGTGGGATGGAGTGGGAGGTCAGGGGAGATCGGAAGGATGGATATAAAGAGGAAGGAGAGGATGGTGAGTCTTAAGGGCCTAAACCGAGTCGAGTCGAGTTCGATTAATTTTATTGAGTTTGAGCTCGAGTCTATGAGTTTGAGCGAAAGAAATTATTTTTGATAAAAATATAGAATATTTTTTAAAAATATTTTTAAATTTGTAAAGGTCAAATTTTTTTAATTTAATATATTGTGAATATATTTTATACTAGTAATAGTATTTTTCTAAACAAACCTACAAAAGAACTGGGTCAAGCCGGGACCAGTTTGAGCCTGGATCCGCTCATCGAGCTCAGTTGTTGAGCCAATTGTCGAGCTCAGCGATTCATGAGTTAGCTTGACTCGTTTAGGTGTCTCATAATGATAGTGATAGAGAGAGGAAGAGCTGTTTTGTGTTGACTAAATTGTGTTCATTGACTTTTCTTCTGACTTAGCAAGCAATGGGAGAGCCTATTAAAATCTGGGTATTTGTTATGTTAAGAAAATGTTAATCTTGCAAATTACACAATGCTTTAATTTACATAAAAAAATAATATTCATAAAATTATTTAAATTTATTATAAAGTACTAAATTTATACTTTATAAATCTCATAATAAATCTTAAAAAAAAAAGAAATAATATGTAATTAAAAATTTGTTTTGAATTAAATATGAAATTTATTAATATTTGAGGGTGGAAATTGAGAAAGTGTTTCAATAGTTTTTCAAACCGTATTTTGTTGAATTGAAAATTCTTCGCCGGTAAGCGGATGCTGGCCGCAATGATTACTGAGATGGGGGAGGGCTTCTTTCATGCCTTAATTGCCCACTTATAATTGAGCGTTTTTTTTTTGTACGGACTCTGACATAGCTCTACGTGCGAATCAAGTTATTTTTAAGTTATTTTCAGATTATTTTCAATAATACCAAAATAACCCAGAAATAACCCGTGGTTTTTATTTTTGGGGTATTTCTGGGTTATTTCGGTATTATTGAAAATAACCAAGAAATAACCTGAAAATAACTTAGAAATAACTTGGTCCGCACGTAGAGCTACGTAAGGAGTCCGCACAGAAAAATTTTTTCTTATAATTACCTCTGCTCTGCACTTGTCATTTATTGCTATTTTTATTTAAATTAAATATAGAGTAAAATCATATCTTATAAGCATATGCATACAAGAGATACATACCTTCAAATTTAAAATCATTTAGTTGAAAGTCTAAGCACTCAACCAAAATATTAAAATAGTTTGTATGTCTATCCAAAAATTTGTCAATAACATAGGTAATTTTCCCTTATTTCTTTCCCTTTTCTCGTTCCAACAACCAAAACCTCGCCAATAACACGATATACATATGAAATAACAAAGTGTAAGTCTCTACTCTTTTTTTTTTTTAATGCCCTTTTGCTCTACTAGTGTTTCCCTTTCTTTCCCCTTAATTTTCCTTTTTGACACATGTGCTGCCTCTGATTTATGCTTTACTTGATCTTATTTGATGGTTTTAGGAGCTCAACCATTCTGCATGTCATAGTACCTTATAGTTTATGCTTTAGTAAATAGTAGTTATTTACTCTGTTTGATATAGTAAACTCATTTGATGGTTTTAGGACTTTAGCCATTTTGCATGCTCTAATACCTTATAGTTTATGCTTTAGTAAATATTAGTTATTTACTCTGTTTGATATGACAAACTCATTTGTTGGTATTTTTGTATAACATGTTTCACCAGGTCGCTCAAATGATCGTCATCACAGGAGCAACTAATTCAACGTTAAATTTACTTATGGTATTTGAGTTTTGTATCAATTATGTTTATTGGGTTTGGGTATTTTCCTTCATGTAGTTGTTTTCCTTCTTTATTGCTTTTAGTAGATGTTCTACTCTCTTATTAGCCTATTATTCTTCATTTAATTGTATATTTTGCTAACTCCACTTCATTAATGAAATAAATTTATATTTTTCTACTTATTTTCTCTATTATTTATATGAAATCTAATCTTTTTAGGATGCAACACAAGTTTAAATAGATGAGATTTGTATTGTTTTGATAGATTTTGAAGGGCATCATATTAGAATTAAATATATTTTCTTAAAGATTTTATTTGAATGGAGATTAAGTTATGAGGAATATATAATTTGAAATCTAGATGAAGATCATAATACTTAATTTTCTAATCAATGATTTTCTGTCGTTCAGACCCTAAAATTATATATTTGTTTGGATCGCAAAATTCTAGAGAAAAGTTCTTGCTGCATTGACACATGGACTATAACACTTATAATATTCTATTCTTTCATATTACATCAAAGATATTACTCACTATTCTTTAAAGAATGAAACACGTATTTCGTGTATAAATAAAAAATGATATAAATACAGATATTAAAGTTTTTCATTATTTTAGTTCCTCTTTTAATATATTTGATAGAGACCTTAGGTTGTGTCTCCATAGAGAAAAAGATACGGGCAAGAGTCTCGAAGTAGACAACTCATCGAACCACTTGATGTGGACCAAAAATGACAGCTCGTGTCTCGTACCTTAACTCTGAAGTTTCTATATTTTTGTATAGATCTAGGACCAAACATGTATATGATTCCTGTTTTTCTGAGAAATGTTGCTGATCGAGCGAGTGTTTTTACTCTTTTGTTGTTTGATCTTAGACATGTAAATTCATAGGACTTATGTGGCATGCATGAAAGTGATTTTTCCATTTTGTTGAATGGAATGGGATGCCAGAGGACAAGTGGCCAACCATACATCAATAGAAAGAAATATTGTAATAAATGAGCACTAAAACAGTTGAAGGGCAAGACAAGCCATGAATGTGAGAGGTGATTAAGTTTTCAGTTTTGGGCAACCGGCAACCAAGAATGCGACCATTGTCAGCTAAGGTGTCTTGACTCTTGATCTTTTATTTTTCCTCTCTAGTTAAATAATAAGACATTGCCATTATTAGCTAATAATTAGTTCTTTTGGACTTTTTTTTGGAGAAGACATTGGTTGGCGGTGTTTACTGTAAGTCCCATCATGTCACGGGTTTGATCCCCAGTGACGCTAGGTTCTCGAATATTTAGGCACATGACGCAGCTCTCATCATGGGGCCTAGCGCATGAGAAAACGGTATTTAGGCCTCTGTCAAATACTGATTTCTTTTTAGAATATATATATAGATATTATATCATAGATTTAATATTTTTATATTCATATATACATAAATTTTAATTTTAATTATGTATTAGCAAAAGATAATATATTTAATTTTAGTAAGTTGATATTCATAACCTTGTTGGTTCAAATTAAAAGTCAAAATATTATATAAATATTAATAGACATTTCGTGATCTCTTTCATTGTTTAATTGGACAGTTTACACAAGCTCACTATTCTTCTCCTTAAGGTTAACCTCTGTGTTAAAATGGTCAGTCACTTTGTCAGTTTAGAACGACTCAAGAAAAAATTGCATCAAAATATGTATTTTTGTTTCTTTTTAACCGAATTAATGTTTGAAATTTTGTTATTACAAGAAAATAGCTAATGATGTATTAGTTACATAGAATTGATAAAAATGATATATAGTATTTTTTTTTTCATGGGAGCCTAAAATATAATATGTGTGATTTAATTTATGATCTTGGAAACTATGCTCTGAATTATTAAGTCGATGTAAGTGTGCTAATGCTTTGGCCAGGGCAGTGGGAATCTGCCCCGTGGTGAGGGAAAAAATTTGCGTACGTCAGTAGATTACATGGAGTGTATTTGAGGGTTATATCTGCGTTATACCCCCTGTAATCTTTCTTCAACCTTCCTGTAACTTACAGAAGCGCGGAACTTATTAGAAGGTACAGATATGTTACAAGTAGGTTACATGAAAGTTTCAGGGGATATAACACGAATAACCTATCTGTACCTTCTAATAAGTTCCGCGCTTCTGTAGGTTACAGGTAGGTTGCAGAAAGATTACAGGGGTATAATGCGGATATATACCCCCCAATACTCTCCTTATAACCTTCTAACGTACACAACTTTGTGTACGTCTTACGTACGCAGTGCATTTACATTTCTACCTTTTAAATATTTTTATTTACACGTACGACACTCAAATTTTAAGCATCAAGTCAAAAAATCACTATTTTTTAAAAGTAAAATATACTTTTGGGATATTTAGATAAATACCATCAAAATCCCATGTATTTACATATCAAACATCTACATTTTGTTATTTTACATTTGTATATATCACATCAAAATATTATAATTTTAACCTTCAAAAAGTGAAATATATATTCATGTCTTCAAAATTTTCTATATGTTTTGTATCTCAAAAGTGTTATAAATATAAATATAAAAGCAGCAGGATTAGATATGTAAATATATAATAATGGTGTGGTATGTATGTAAATTTTTCTTTAAAATTAGTCAAAGTCGCCTTCAAATTCCACAGCATTCCACACATCGTGGAAGAAACATTTTAATACGTACGTACATATTATAAATAATAGTCAGTTGCCAACATGCTGCCCAGCCTGTTTTATTTTGAGTAAAAAGCAAAAACCTAAGTTTCTACTCATATTATTATTATTATATGTAATGCTATTTTTTTAAAATAAAAATAATGAGATTTATAATATTTTTAAATAATCTATATATTTACATTTAAAAATATTAAAAATCATATTATATACTAATGCATGTTAGAAGATTCGCGGCGGTAGAATAATAAATTATTGTCTTAACGTAATGAATTATCATCTAGCGTTATTATCTAGTGTTACACAGACTCAGATGAAAGAAAAATATTAGTAAAGACACCAGAAGTTTTTACGTAGAAAACTAGTAAACGGAAAAAACTTGGGATCGGCATAGCTAAAGAAATTCACTATAAACTGGGGATTACAAGTATGATCATTTATTCTATAGGAGGGAAACAGTTGCACAATCTTTCGAGCTATAAAGTCGGCGAGGGGAAAAACTTGTCGTAAGAAGTGAACAGCGGGTAGTGCTAATCGATAGCGACTGATGAGTGATGGTCGATGGCGGTCAGTGACAAGTGGTCGGCGACGATTGGCGACTAGTGGCGATGGCAGTTGGCGACGATTGGCGTCATTTGATTGACGATGGTCGGCAAAAAGATGATGTTGGACTTCAGCCCCTTCTCCAAGCTTCAAGCTCTCTCTTTAAGCTTCCAACTTTCTCACCCTCACATGAGAGAAAATGAGCTTTATTTATAGAGTCTCGATTGTAATTAATGAATGAATATGAAGCACTTTGATCAAACGATCCGGAGAAATTCCCTTTGATCAGGGGGTGGTTGTTTAACATTTGAGTGTCTCAATGATATCAGAATTGAGTGATCTTAGGCTCGTTAGATTCGTCTTGTATAGACGCTCGATTCAATTATAACTTCATCAGATTCAACATCCTTTTGACCTTCCAAATATGCTTGGAAAGCTTCCAAAAACAGTTTAATGTATTGACCGAGGCTTGAATTGACTCGAATTAGACCAATTTTGGTATCATTTGGAACTAGGAAGACAACAAGTCATAAGGTGGAAGTCGAAATGCCAAAGATAAAAAACCGGAAGAGAAAACGAATTAATGTAATTTTAAATTTTTTTAACTATTATTTTAATTTATTTTGTCATTAATATGAGAGATTTTTTAGCCTATAAATTGGTAAATGAGATGAGGATGGAGGCGGAGTCCACATCCTTGCTCAACAGGTGATCTGAGATTTCTCAGAAGAAGGTATTCCCTAAAGCTATCCTCGACCTTGCCCATCTCCTTTCGTGGAGAAGCAGAAATAAGCCATCCTGAAAGTTATCCCTGACCTTTTCAAGCTGGATATCCGAAACTTTTTTTCTCGGTCTTCTCTTGTGGAGAACCAGAAGAAAGTTGTCTTGAAAGTTATCTTCAACTTTGCCTTGTAGAACCTCTGTGATTTCCATTTTCAATTTTCTCTCGTGAAGAAGCAAGAGAAAACAGTCTCAAATGTTATCCCCAACTCTGCCTAGCAGGACATCTATGATTTTTTTTTGCTGCCTTCTCCGGTGGAGAAGCAGGAGAAAAACTATGAAAGTTATCCACAACCCTGCAAACATGACCTCCTAGATTTCTTGAAGAGATCATCTCCTAGAAATCACATGATGTACAAGAATTTGAGGATGTGATGTTGATACCATTTGAAGTTTTACTGGCTCGTTGTCTTTGTATGATGTGTGTTGATTTTTATGGCATTTCAATCGCCTGATGTGGCCTTTGTACAAAGCAAAAATGTGTTTTGGACATCATTAACTTGTTCGATGCAATAAAAATTCTGACGTTGCTTCTATGGTTACTTTTGCCTCACTTCTGGAATGTTACCTAACTTCGAGGTTATTGCTGTCTCACTTCTAGGGTGTTGTTGATGTCGACATCTTCTGAGGTTTATGCCTTCTGAGATTTTTTGGTTTCTCAAACATGCAGAAGTATACAATCAAAGTTAGCACATGCACGTTAAATAAAAGAAAGTTATGTTTCTTTTGAGTCTTGTGCCTTATGAGGTTGTGCCCTCTTAGGCATGTGTGTTTTTAGGGTTGTGTCTTCTTAGGCTTATGCCTTATAGGAGCTTGAAATAAACTGATGATTTCTGAAGCTCGTAACCTTCTGAGATTGTTTATGTACTAGTGTCTTCTGAGGCTTGTAACTTTCTGAGGTATTTGATGTATCTATGTTTTCTAAGGTTTGTAGCCTTATTAGCTCTTTAAGTCGAGACTTCGTCAACCAATCGATCTCTTGGAGTCTTTCTAGTGAGGAACCTGTCCACCACTAGATTCCCATTGAGACTTGCAATTTGGGTTCGTCTTCCAGGAGCATGGTAGTTTTCCATCTAGTCTTGCCTCCTAGGCGGGACTTTCAGTAGTACTATATATTCCCATCGAGTGTTGCCTCTTAGGCTTGACTTCTAGAGGAATGATAACTTCCCATCGAGTCGTGCCTCTTTGGCTCAACTTTCAGATGAACCATATTGTCCCATCGAGTTTTACCTCTTGGGATTGACTTCTACGAACATGTTAACCTTCCATCGAGTCTTGTCTCTTGGGCTCGACAATCAGAAGTATTGTATGTTTCATCGAGTCTTGCTTCTTGGGCTTGACTTGCTATGAGTGGAGACCATGTCTGTCACAGTGAATGATTGACTTTTCCTAGACTGTTAGTTGAAGTGTGCTGATTGACAACTGTAGCCTTTGTTGGTGCATATTTGGAAGAAGAATCTATTAAGGATATAACACACGTTCTGGTTGTATAATCGGAGATGTTCGACAACATTAACTCGTAATGAACAAAATATATGAAATCCACCTAAAATGGTTGACCGATCCTAGGTTATTGGTCTAAGCTTTTACTTAATGCATGTAACCTGTTATGGAAGAGGGAGAAAGAAATCCACCAAGGATTTTGACGTATATGAGGTTGTAGCCTAAGATTCTACTTGAAGACTGTAATATGTGATTGAAGAGGTCTAATCGAATTCCCCTATGATCGATTAAGCCCAAAATGAGATGTCAGAGATGCTCTACATTTCTCAAGATGGTGACGCGGGTCGTAATGGAACTCATGTTTTTTGAAAATATGATTGCAACTATACTCAAGAATACTATTGGAAAACTAGTTAGTTGTTACTTTTGAATCTTTTACCCCATAAGGGTTGTTTTCCACACGAACTTGTAAAGCAGCCTATATATCGAACTTTGAAGAGATCTGCTTCTTGGTTTAGTTGAAGAAGTGCTCCAGTATGGTGAAAGTTGCTGAGGAAGCGTAATTTGCGACAAAGACTACGCCCAGTCTAAGAGCGGTTTTCAATGTCTTGTTGTCTGAACGGAATGTGGGATGACTACCCTGTCGTAGTTGTGCCCGAGAGGTTAATGGGAATGATCTTTTGAGACAGCAGTGAAAGATGTTGGTGGTTGGCGGCGATCGACAACTAGATGATGTTGAACTTCAGCTCATTTTCCAAATTTTAAGCTNTATATATATATATATATATATATATATATATATATATATATATATATATATATATATATATATATATATATATATATATACTTAAAATAATCCAATAATATATATATACAAATTTTCTATTAAAATATACGTCTAGCTTAGCTTCTGCCAATATCAAATGAAAAATCCTAAAATAGGAAACCCAAAGATGGATTCCATGGAATCACATTACCTGAATTTTTTTCTCTGAAAAATAGGAATAACGAACACATGATATATTAGGAAGAAGATGTTTCCTAATATAAGCACGCCCTTCTTTAATCTGCCCGCACTATATTCTCAAACCAAACACGTCTTTGTTAGTTAGGCCAGCACGAAACCCGCTAATTGGCACCTTCTTCCGGCCAATCTCCTAATCTCCATGGCAGAGAAGCTCTTCATCGCTGACATCATACGTCTCAGAGTCGCCTGCAAAGAGTGGGGATGGTCCCTCGGATGGCCGCACAAAGGCTGGCCGACTCCACCTCGATTGCGTGCATCCTTCATTCCCATCCCCCCATCGGTTCTCCATATTAACGATTGGTCGAGCGGAATCAAAATGTCTCTTGCTTCTCGCACCTTGAAACTCAAAAGGTTCGCAAGTTGGAGTGATAGAAAACCGCTCTCGGCCTGCATTGGCTTCAACAGACACATTATCTTCTCATCCGGTCGACTGCTACAAATCTGTAGAAAAGTTGACGAGTATGATGAAAAGGAAGTTCAGAGGCAGAGGGAGGGGCTATTAATGGATGATGAGGAGGACAAAGACGAGGAGTCTGATGCTTTCCCCGTCATGGCAGAGACAACCAGTGTTCAAATCATGATTAAATAGCGTGGCAACGGAACATCAGGGTGGGGTGGATTCCGGCTAAAGCGAGTGATTTGGACGATCAAGCAATTTTTGTTGGCTGTAATCATGTTCTCTCTGTTCCTGCTGCTGGTAGGTCTGGGCTGAGAAAAAACTCAGTTTATTTTACGGAGACGTCGAGATATTTTTTAGATTGGAGGCAGCATGTGCGTGATGCTGCTGTCTTCGACGTGGAGACCGGGATTTTCGGGAGGTTTTTCTCATTGGCTTCGCAGGTTAATTGGCCGCCTCCAGTATGTTTTATGCCCTCTCGGCTTCATTTTGATTTTCTTTCCTAATTAATTTTAAAGTACGATTAGTGCAGGATGGCTACTCGATGCCTCACGACTTTAGCTGATGGCTTGCTGGTTTTTCATTCATTTTTTTCTATTATATACTTTTAAAATTTGAGTAAATTTTATATGTTGCCAACTTAAATATAGAAAAATGTTGCTTAATTTCTAGTATTTTTTTATGCTTTACATAAACCTAAAAAGAATTAAAAAAATACATTAAATTTAAACTACCACTTGAAATTAATTCTTCCATTTTTATGATTGACAATCCAATGTTGATGGGGGAGGTTCAAAAATGAAGGATCGGCCGCCGAGAATTTTACCGATGACCTGAAATAGTGCAGGACGTTTCGCGGGCTCCTATAAGAAGGTTTCAGAAAGAGACATTAGAAATCAAATGAGATATTTACATAAATACAACTCAATTCACGAGTACTTACATATCGAACACTTAAACTTATGAATAAAGTCTTACCTTTGAATATTCCTTTTCACGAACCTGTAATTTCTTCTGAATGCAAACTTTAATTGAAATTGCCTGCAGCTTTTTAAATTCAGGTGAAATAAAGATCAACACATAGCTTGGTTCAATAAGAGCTTGTTTATGTTTGTTTCATTAAATTATCAAATAAGCTTGAATAGTTTTATGAATACTTGATAGTTAAATGAACAAGCTTGAACATGACTTTATCTAACTCATTTATTTTCATGAATAGTATCATTAAAAGCATACGAGTATGCACATTTGACGCTCAGACAGAAGCTCGTGAAGTGTTGGTTTATTTTCTGTCCGCCATATAGATTTTGAATATGTCTACTTTTTTTTGTAATCAAATAGGGCATTAAAACCAACATACTATCTTAAAAGATAAAAATGTGACTTTATAATAAATTCAATCACTGAAATAAATAATTTTGTTCAATATTCGATGAATATATGCTTAAACCAAAAATTTTCCCCCTACTTAACCCAAAAGATGGATAAATTTAAATTAATATGGGTCATAAACTTCTTATTAGTGGAAACCCCTAAATTTAATTACATCACAAGAGATAAATTCTTAAGAAAACTTTTGATTAAGACCACAACTATATCTTCAAGATTATCAAAATTTTGTTTTCATGATTCTTTATTTTTAATTTCAAATTGGGAAAGATCAATGTGAAAGAATTATTATTGGAGTCTAAAGAAAAAAAAAATGGAAATGCTATTTTGCTATGGTTGGCTTTATTATTTTATCTTTGTTAAGATGGTTTAGTGATGAAAATTTAGTTGAATTTGGAGTATAGATTAATGAGTTTGATGGCTTTAAGAAGAAAATGTATATATATAATTTTTTAAATCACAAATATACCAATCATTCCATTAAGTGATCAATTTATGTTACAAACTTCATTCTATCAACTTTACTAATTACCATGGGTTCTCAAATAGTTCTAATCTCATGTAGAACAATCTTATTTACTTTTTATACTTTTTATTTTCACTTTCATTCATTATATATTTTCTATTTTTATTTATTGACTTTTTAATAGAAATTATATTTTCCCATGTTTAATAGTTTTCTGACTTATGGAAAATTACAAATTGTTACCCTTGTCAAATCACTCCATTAACGCTTATATGCATAGTAGAAAGAGATAAGATGATCTTATGTTATGGTAAACATTCTCTCTATCATATGGATCTAGTCTTTCATAATTTTTAAGAGAAAGGCTTGCACTCTTCCTGATTGTATTTTGTTTTAGCTGTTTGGCTGACATTCAAAACACCAGAAAATGAGTCATAAAGTCATGAAATCTCCAATTAAGGAGTGTCTTAAAGAAGCAAATTATGTCATTACAAAGGCTGGGTCCAAGATGCCAACCCATCAATAGTCGGTTCAGCCAATTTGGTTGGGTCCAAATTAACAAAACTCAAATAATTACATCCTCGTAGAAAATCATACTTTGAACTGATGGTGTATTTTTTGAGTCGGGTCGACATGCATATTATCTACATTGAGTTATACACTTGCTTTTGGGAAAAAAGATAGGATAGGACTATGTCATGTTTTTTTATTCGATTCATGTCAACTAGGTAAAGGTTACCAAAACCCATTTCTTTCTCACGATAGTTTACAAACTGTATCAGGCAGGCGGAACCCAAATCATTGATTCGGCCTCAAAGCCGAGTCAGGAGCCAAATATACGATCAGTGGGCATCCTTTTTCAACTAAACCTGATCTCTTAGAATTCCCAGTGAGTCATATTTACATTTATAGGATTTTCAGAAGGGAAACACATTTCTCCTTTAATTTCTTGGTTTGGCCAATTTTGGCTCGGTACGAATTACTAATACTAATATTTTCTTTCGGTTAACATATCAATCACGTTAGGGAGATAGAGCCTGACATTCCCGGTTTAGCTAGGTTGGGTCAAGGCCAACAAAACGTAAATTTAGTTTTCCCAGCATGAATCATGTGTCCACATTTGAACGCACGAGACTCTCTCTGGGTTAGCCTTTAAGGGGCTGGGTCCAAATTATCAAAAACCCAAGTATTATCCATAAGAAAAGTCACTCATTAGACTCATGGATGGGTTTCTTTAGCCATCCTGTCTTTTTTCTTAGTTTTCCTAGTAGACACCCTTTTCTTTCTCTCGATACAAAGTCATATGCTTTTTCGTAAGAGGGAAAAGAAGAAAGGAATGTGCTCTTTTATTCTAAGTTTGGTAGATTTTAGCAAGTCCTAAAGTTTCATTTCCAGTTGAAATTTCAACTGTGTCGGGGAGATAGAGCCCAACATCCCCAATTAGCTTATAAAGGCTATGGTCCGGGATGCCAAAAGCCAAATCTTCTTTCTAGGTTAGCAATATAACCAAAGTAAGGAGTTAGAACTAGAAACATTTTTCTATTTAGTTCTTTACTTGAATTTGAGGGTTAGAGCTCATCACATTTTTCAAATAGTTCTGTAATCGAGTTTGAGAGTTAAAGCCCGGCATATTTTTTTTATTATATTGCTAATCAAGTTTGGGAGTTTAAACACGACATAATTTCTAATTAGTTCTCGAATTGAGTTTGGGAGTTGAAGCCCGACACTTTTTTGTTATTAGTTTTCTAATCAAGTTTAGGAGTTAAGTCCCGAGATTTTTCTCTCATTGGTTCTATAATCTTGTTTAGGAGTTAGAGTCAAACACATTTTTCAACTAGTTCTCGGATCAAGTCTGGGAGTGGAAGCCGGACACTTTTTTCAATTAGTTCTCTAACCATGTTTGAGAGTTAGAGCCAGACACTTCTTTCCTATTAGTTCTCTAATTGAGTTTAGAAGTTAAATTCCAACTTGCATGGAAATCCGTCGCTAGGATTCCACTTTGACATCTTTTAGTGTAAAAAGCATTTNGTTGTAGCATATCATATATAATTAACATAAATGAGAAATTCTCTAAGTTAATTTTGCAATTAAGCTAAACTATTTACTAGTTTTTTTAAGTGAAATAAAATTACCATTATTTAATCTTATTAAAGCATAATTGCAATATAAATTTTTTTTAAGTTTGTATGATAAGCCTTAAGATATAAATTCGCCAGAAGATTTAAAAACAATTTAAGTACGATCATTTATTGCTTGCTTGCCTAAAATGTATATCAATTCGCCCATCTATTGATGATCTTCTTCTATAACATTGATTATCCAAGAGAAGCATTAAAGTACATCATAAATACCAAAATTTTTTGGGGCAATTACATGCATACTCCCCCAAAACTCACTATTTACAAATCAATCACTAGCTTTCATTCATTTTTGATATTCTCACTCAAATATCAAAATTTATGGTAAAACTTCAACTCATATTTTTCATGTTTACCAAATTCTCAATAGTTTGATCGTGACACACATAAATATATATAATATATATAATAGTTTGGCAGTTCAAACAAATCGCCTGGGGGCTTCATTTGTAAATAGCAATGCTTCAGTTGATCTATATGAAATTATCCCAAAACTTTTTATTAAGAAGGGAAGGATCCAACTTACTCAATCAACATTTTGTACTTCTCCCTCATTCAATCAAATAGCTAAGTATTTTATGTCCTATTGTTTCTTTAAATCAAATCAATGCAATCTCTCTTTAGATTCAGTGTTTTTGAGTAGATGCTTAAATGTACTTCCCTTTGAAACACTTTAATCATAAAAAAATCTAGAGATTCATACTAATCATTGGATATATCTCTTGATGTTTTTCAATTAGTCCTCAAATAAATCTTAGGAGAGGATATCAAGATAACAAGTTAATAGGTACCTTGATTTTTTTTGTTAACTAAACTTTTAGAAGATTAATTGTGGTGTTTTGGTTTCATAGTGAGAATATAAGGCTTTTACAAACCCTAAAGTATGTGGTATATTAAGGGTCTGTTTTGGATCGCTTTCAATTTATATATATATTTTTTATGTTTTTTGTTTTCTCTTGTATTTTCAAAATATATTCTTTTAGTATATTCTTTTCATGTTTTTATCCTCTTGCCTAAGAAAAAGTTTGTTTTTAAGAGAATTTGAAAATTATTTTGAATAAATTTAGATTATGACAAACCATATTTAACATAACAAATATGTCCTATTTTAAGTAAGAATATAAATAAAATAAAATAAAAACACTAAAAGTTCAAATGACCTCTAAGAATATATTATGTCAATAAATCTTCCATTAAGGAGTGTCTTAAAGAAGCTAATTATGTCATTACAAAGGTGAGATGGTTGTTCAAATAGTTTACCTTCACATAGTTTAGCATATTTGGCTGGGTCCAAGACGCCAACCCATCTACAGTAGGTTCAGCCAATTTGGTTAAGTCCAGGTTAATAAAACACAAATAAGTACATCCTCGTAGAAAATCATACTTTGAACTGATGAGTAAATTCTTTGAATTGGGTTGACATGCATTTTATCCCCGGTGAGTTACACACTTGCTTTTGGGAAAAAAGATAGGATAGGATTATGTCATGTTTTTTTATTCGATTCAAGTCTACTGGGTAAAGGTTACCAAAACTCATTAGTTTCTTAGTTTAGTTTACAATTTGTATCAAGTAAGTAAAACCCAAAATCCTTGATTCAGCCTCGTGGTCGAGTCAGAAGCAAAATATACAATCAGTGAGCATCCTCTTTCGATTAAACCTGGTCTCTTAGAATTCCCCAGTGTGAGTCGTATTTTCATTTATAGGATTTTCAGAAGAGAAATTCATCACTCCTTTAATTTCCTGGTTTGGCCAATTTTGGCTCAGTACGGGTTACTAATCCCTAATTTTTTTTTGGTTAATGTATCAACCGTGTCAGGGAGAAAGAGCTTGACATTCCTGGTTTATCTAGGTTGGATCTGTCAGCACAATTTTAGGTGGGGGGGGGTCGTTCTGTGAAAGCTGTCAGTCACCAGAACAGAAATCTCATCGTCTGCTTCAGAGGGATATTTAATTTACATATATATTTAAGTTTAGCTTGCCAAACCATTTTATTATAAGCTGACAAATTCTCCTATTTAGTATGAAAAATTAAATAGGGTTTACATTAAGCATGATTCGAAAAAGCTTTCTATAAGGGCAAGCCCTGTCGGCACTAAAAAGTTGAGGAGTTGCCTGTTGGAAGCTGTCGGCCGCCGGAATCAAAATCATATCACCCACTTTGGAGGGACATTTAATTTACACACACACACAGATATATATATATATATATATATATATATATATATATATATATATATATATATATATATATATATATATATATATNCTAGTAGACACCCTTTTCTTTCTCTCGATACAAAGTCATATGCTTTTTCGTAAGAGGGAAAAGAAGAAAGGAATGTGCTCTTTTTTTCTAGGTTTGGTAGATTTTAGCAAGTCCTAAAGTTTCATTTCCAGTTGATGTTTCAACTGTGTCGGGGAGATAGAGCCCAACATCCCCAATTAGCTTATAACGGCTATGGTCCGGGATGCCAAAAGCCAAATCTTCTTTCTAGGTTAGCAATATAACCAAAGTAAGGAGTTAGAACTAGAAACATTTTTCTATTTAGTTCCTTACTTGAATTTGAGGGTTAGAGCTCATCACATTTTTCAAATAGTTCTGTAATCGAGTTTGAGAGTTAAAGCCCGGCATATTTTTTTTATTATATTGCTAATCAAGTTTGGGAGTTTAAACACGACATAATTTCTAATTAGTTCTCGAATTGAGTTTGGGAGTTGAAGCCCGACACTTTTTTGTTATTAGTTTTCTAATCAAGTTTAGGAGTTAAGTCCCGAGATTTTTCTCTCATTGGTTCTATAATCTTGTTTAGGAGTTAGAGTCAAACACATTTTTCAACTAGTTCTCGGATCAAGTCTGGGAGTGGAAGCCGGACACTTTTTTCAATTAGTTCTCTAACCATGTTTGAGAGTTAGAGCCAGACACTTCTTTCCTATTAGTTCTCTAATTGAGTTTAGAAGTTAAATTCCAACTTGCATGGAAATCCGTCGCTAGGATTCCACTTTGACATCTTTTAGTGTAAAAAGCATTTATTGCCCCTAATAGAGAAGCCTGCACATATAAGATAACTTTCACATAAGAAAACCATGCAAGAATGCTAATTTTCACATGAGTAAATATATATGAAAGATAATTTTTTACTTCAGAAATAAAAACATGGAGAAAAATATAACATGAAAGTCCTTGTTTCATATATTTAACACATAAGGATAATCACATGGTAAAAATACATGAAGAAAATACATAAGAGAAATATAAGGAGAATCAATATAGAGAACTTTTACATGAAGAAAATACATAGAGAAATACAAGAAGAATTAATATAGAGAACTTTTCACATGGAAATCATTTCAATTTCATATACTTAACAAATGGAGTGAATCACATGGAGATAATGCATGAAGAAAATGCTTGGAGAAAACATAGAGAAGCTTCACATGGAAAAAAATACACGAAAAAAACATTATTAACTTGTAACAACTTGAGAAATGGACGATCCTTCGATGATCGAAAATTGGAGAAGAGGAAGAAGAGGGTTTTGATAGGGAGAAAGACGTGTGTGAGACCGTGAGAGATAGAGGAAGAGAGGTTAAAAGGGGGAAATTGGTGCAGAAACCATGAGAGTGGACGCAAGGTAGACTACTATGAGGGAGAAACCAAGCACGAGGGAGAAAATGAGCAGAGATCTCCCTTTAATGATGAGAGAACGAGGAACCATCCAAGGCGGGAAGCATTGGAGTTTCGAATTTTTTGCATTTAAGCTATTTAAAGAGCTTACTCAAATTTAAGTTCGAATAATAAAAAAATCTCATTTTTTTCAACCATTGTATATCATTTGTCACCACTTGCATCATAATTTTTTTGCACTATTCATTTTCATTTATGGATTTAAACATAAGAAAATATGAATTATTGGTGTGGGACGAAAAGCCGGGCATGGGGTGAGGTGGCATGAGGCGGAATTTTTTTTTTCGGAAAAATATGCATGGTCTACCACCTTCCGGAAAGTTTAAATTTGTGATGAGTGATGATTAAGGTCAATAATAACAAATTATAGTCATGATGCACATCATTAAAGGGACCAATTTGTGCTTATTCAGGGATGACTCCACCATCCTAAAGTTGTTAGGTTGAATTTTGTCGTAATAGTGATGCATTAAATGCCTTAGATTTTTACCACTTTCATTTTCTTAGGAACAACAAAATCTAGAGCATATGGAATGTATTTTCTTGTTATTTTTATGACAACTTTCCTTCCATAAATATGTGACCTTTTGTAATCCATTGGGCTTGTTTTTGTTGGTTATTTATTAATTAGACAAGTCATTAATCCATGAAAATGTCTACCAGCGGCCCTAAATTATCTCAAAAACAATGATTCACTAACCACACCAAGATGTATTGCTTGAACTCTATAAAACGATATTTGTAAGCTTTATTGGATTAATGAAATTATGCCATTATTTGACAACACTTAAAATTGGTTCACTAACCAAGTTTCTCTTCAATTGATTTGTGAATCAATGACAATTGAGCTTTGTAAAGCAAAGCCTAGTCTATTAACGAAGTATGGGAGGATTTTCTTCAAAGCTTGAAACATCTTGCTTAAAACATCTCATTATTGGATCGCCAAAACTTCTTCTCCACCATCATGATGACTAATCAGTTTATTAATTACATTTTCGGTCTTTTTGGGGCAGTTCAGCTTATTAAAATGCAGTTGTGAATGCTCAAAAAACTTCGGTGGCTATTATAAAACTTTATTTTTTTTAAGTTAGACCACAGTTAGAAAGTTGATACCGCACCTAACCAAGATTGGTGGAAAAACACAAATTACATCGACAATATTTTGAAAAAACTGTCAAAACACAATTGATCAAAATATACAAAACTGCGGTACGGTACCGCTCCGCCACCGCACTGCAACCCCAAACTAGACAGCCTTGAAACATTGATAAAACAAATTCTGTTAAACCAACAATAGGATCACAACCTTGAAACCAAAATTCTACTTAGCAAGCACTCTTACCTTTATCGCCAACAAAACTCCCTTTTCAATTCTTTGTATCTGGTCCAGTTGTTAAATGCAAGCTTTTGCCCCCTATAACATTGCTAGAAACATAGGACTTGTGCACAAAATACCCACTTTGCGAGTGTCCAAATTAATGTTATATGGTTCAAGACTCCATCGACACAACCATGTTTGGTCACAAATATTTCAAGCAAATTACTTCTTTTATAAATATTTTTTATTTTGGAGAACATTGTTTTGAAAAAGCGGTTAGAAATAATGAGAAATTATGCCTAAAAAGTAAAGCTAGAAATTAGATTAGGAGGCTTAAATATCTTAGAATTAGGGATNCAATTTTTTTCAATACTTTTATTAAAAAAAAAATTTGAGCATTCAAATACTACATCAATCTACATAATACAATCACGCTCCATTTTGTCGAGCGAATGTGTAAATTTATGTTCCGTTTGATAAAATAGCATATCCTGACGTCTCCTCAAATTATTTTAAGGGAACATAAATTTTTGGTTGTTTTAAAAAGGAAATGACGATACATGTTCATCGACGCTACTTTTAAAGGAACTTCACCAAACAGCAAAACACCTTCGAAGGAAGCCCTAAGTATGTAATTCACTTCAGCAACTTCTATCTCGATACCATCAACCCAAATTCCTCAAGTGAAATCATAGAATTAAGTGAAAAAGGAATTTTCTCCACTAATCAATCATGGCCTAAACCTCCCTATCACTTCCAATTAAACCGATACAACTAACAACACCCCTCAAATCAGACAGCTTATATCCTCATGACCATACATGAAACCTTCATGCCCTAAACATAAATTGCATACGACATCCCATCATACAAACCAAGCTGGTTTAACGTGTCGGTCGACCACCGTAGCTTGCCAGAGAACCATACATCTTCTGTGGCTGCATCACCGTTGGAGTTGCAGAGATGTGAAGCAGCTGAAAGAAGTAAACTCATGACCGCCAAGAATGATGAGATCGAAAAACCTCTATGAGTGTGTCTTTGAGCCCTGAGGTTGTCATCTTCTGAGGTCTCGTCTGCCACACGAGAGCTATTTGGACACCACAGGATTCGGTGAAATTGCATCGCCATCAAAAGAAGACGACGCATAACTTGCAGCTCTGAGTTGGATTTATTTGAAGTTTATCTAATGGTGCTAAGAGTTGAGAGAGGGAGGGGAGGATTTATAGGAGTGTGTACAAGTGGGGTTAGAATATTAGCTCTACAATAGTACAATGTGGGGAGATGTTATAGATGCATGTTACACGGTCAAGTTTGCATTGTATAGCCTCATATGTCTGAAGGGCATTCTGTGGCCACAATCTATGAAAAGTAGAAAATGAGAAAGCAGGAAAGAATCAGAAAATACTACACTTCATCAAAATCACTTGAGCAAAAAGACATAGGATATAAATGTAAATATAACATAACATTTTAGGTGAAGGTTATAACAAACTTATCTTTGATGTTGGGATTTCGGTGATTTCTTCTAATCAATTTTGTCTTTTATGCCAGTTGTTATGTGGTTGTTTTCAGTCCTGACAAGGTGATGGCTTGAGTATATGCCATCAACTTGGATTTTAACTTGTCAAACCTTCGTTTAGGCAGATGTTTGGCGAGGTTGTCAGCAGGTT
Organism: Phalaenopsis aphrodite; assembly: GCA_003013225.1. NCBI lineage: Eukaryota > Viridiplantae > Streptophyta > Magnoliopsida > Asparagales > Orchidaceae > Phalaenopsis > Phalaenopsis aphrodite. The sequence continues at coordinate 1,877,090 of NEWO01000043.1, read as the reverse complement.
GGTCCTGAGTAGTGATATAGTGAATTTGTAGCTCTCCGGTTGAATATGATCCCTGATAAAATGGTAGTCTATTTCGATAAATTTTATGTGAGCGTGGAACACGAGGTACTTATGATGGAGAGATTATCACAACAGGGTTTGGTAGGATCGAGGGATATCAAAATCTTGTAGAAGCCGCCTTAACCATATGACTTTGGTTTGTCGTTGGTGCAAGAGCATGGTATTCTGTCTCATTTGAAGATCTAGCAACCGTATGTTGCTTCTAAACCGTCCACAAGATCAGTGTGATACCCAAGTACGAGTAATAATAGCCTGTAGTGGACCGGNTTGAGGCCCCGCCGCTAGAAAAAAGTGGCCCCAAACGGACCCTTGAATCAATTTTTTTCAATACTTTTATTAAAATAAATTGAGCATTCAAACACTACATCAATCTACAGAATACAATCACGCTCCATTTTGTCGAGCGAATGTGTAAATTTATGTTCCGTTTGATAAAATAGCATATCGTGACGTCTCCTCAAATTATTTTAAGGGAACAAAAATTGTTTGTTAATTTAAAAAGGAAATGACGATACATGTTCATCGACGCTACTTTTAAAGGAACTTCGCCAAACAGCAAAACACCTTCGAAGGAAGCCATAAGTATGTAGTTCACTTCAACAACTTCTATCTCGATACCATCAACCCAAATTCCTCAAGAGAAATCATAGAATTAAGATGACAAAGGAATTTTCTCCACTAATCAATCATGGCCTAAACCTCCCTATCACTTCCAATTAAACCGATACAACTAACAACACCCTCCCAAATCAGACAGCTTATATCGTCATGACTATACATGAAACCTTCATGCCCTAAACATAAATTGCATACGACATCCCATCATACAAACCAAGCTGGTTTAACATGTCAGTCGACCACCGCAGCTTGCCAGAGAACCATACATCTTCTGCGGCTGCATCACCGCTGGAGTTGCAGAGATGTGAAGCAGCTGAAAGAATGAAACTCATGACCGCCAAGAAAGATGAGATTGAAAAACCTCTATGAGTGTGTCTCTGAGCCCTGAGGTTGCCGTCTTTTGAGGTCTCGTCTGCCACACGAGAGCTATTTGGACACCACCGGATTCGGTGAACTTGCATCGCCATCAAGAGAAGACGACGCATAATTTGCAGCTCCGAGTTAGATTTGTTTGAAGTTTATCTAATGGTGTTAAGAGTTGAGAGAGGGAGGGGAGGATTTATAGGAGTGAGTAGGAGTGGGGTTAGAATATTAGCTCTGTAATAGTACAATGTGGGGAGATGTTATAGATGCATGTTACGCTGTCAAGTTTGCATTGTACAACCTCATATGTGTGAAGGGCATTGTGTGGCCACAATCTATGAAAAGTAGAAAATGAGAAAGCAGGAAAGAATCAGAAAATACTACACTTCTCCAAAATCACTTGAGCAAAAAGACATAGGAAATAAATGTAAATAAAACATAACATTTTAGGTGAAGGTTATAACAAACTTATCTTTCATGTTGGGATTTCGGTGATTTCTTGTAATCAATTTTGTCTTTTATGCCAGTTGTTATGTGGTTGTTTTCAGTCCTGACAAGGTGATGGGTTGAGTATACGCCATCAACTTGGATTTTAACTTGTCAAACCTTCGTTTGGGCAGAGGTTTGGTGAGGTTGTCAGCAGGTTGGTTCTGAGTAGTGATATATTGAATTTGTAGCTCTCCGGTTGAATATGATCCCTGATAAAATGGTAGTCTATTTCGATAAATTTCATGTGAGCGTAGAACACCAGGTACTTATGATGGAGAGATTATCACAATAGGGTTTGGTAGGATTGAGGGATATCAAAATCTTGTAGAAGCCGCCTTAACCATATAACTTTGGTTTGTCGTTGGTTCAAGAGCATGGTATTCCGTCTCATTTGAAGATCTAGCAACCGTATGTTGCTTCTAAACCGTCCACAAGATCAGTGCGATACTTAAGTACGAGTAATAATAGCCTGTAGTGGACCAGCGACTTGAAGAATTAGCTACTCAAGCAGAATCCTAGAAGGTTTGTAATGTAAGATAAGCAGATGTAGTGATGATGTCGTGGTCCGTTATACCTTGTAAATAACAAAATACATGTTTAAGTAATTGATGGTGGTATTTAGCAAGAGTATACATGCGTTGAGAGAGTTGATTGACATTAAATGAGATGTTCGGTCAGGTTATTATGAGATATTACAGCGATCTGATCAGTTTCCTGTAAGTTATTGGCTTATCCAGTTATTGTGTATATGTTGTTTGATGGTTTATCTTTAATAGCAACAGTGTAGAAACAACCTTGCATCTCTACATGCCTGCGATTTGGTGCGAGTGATTTGAATTCCAAGATATCTGAAGACATGTCACAAATCATTAATTGGAAATATGGGGTAAATTTTTGTCTTTAGCTCTACCATTGTGGATTCACATTCTCCTATAATCAGAATGTCGTCAATATTTAGAAGAACATTAATGATGAGAGGAGATTGTTTGAAAGAATGAGGAGATGGTAGCAAATCATTATCTTTGAGATTGGTTAAGACTACAGATGTCATTTTTGAGTAAGCATACATTTTTCGGGAGTTGAGGATCAACGAACACAATGGTTTGCTACATATAAATAGTGGACTCTTCACTTAGGTCGTTGACTAGCTTCACTCAAGACCGTTAGATCTCAAATTTAGCGTTAGCAATATATATAATCATTTAAACACAAAATTAACAATTTCAAGACATCTTCCGTAAAACCTTGATTGTAGATATTTAAAAGATTCTTTTTTAAAACTTTTATTCAAAAAAATGAGCATTCAAATGCTACACCAATCTACAGAATATAATCAAGCTTCCGTTTCGATGAGCGTACGTAAAATTTTACAGCCGATTTGCAGTTTTTTGTGGATAAAATATTATTTTGATAAGCGTTATGTTGTTGTTTACACTAGAACTTTAATCACTACACATTTGACAGTTCAGAACAAAAAATTATCATTTCATAAAAGTACAAAATTATGATAATTTCAATAATTTTATTTAATTATATTAAAAAAACAAAATGCATTTTTACATATCTAACATCTATAAATAACAATTCAGACAAATCTAACATCCTTACATATTTAACAGTTGAATACCTAATTAAAACCAAAATGCATATTGAAATTACAATTAATAATAGGATTATAACATTCATTTTAAAATGTAAAAGAAGCATATCATGAGCACCGTAGCTCGGTTGGTGCACGATAGAATTTCAAAAAACATTGTTCGATCGGGAAACAGTCGAACCACAAGTGATGTTCTCGGATCGTGATACCGTCGAACCCCGTGCAACGTTGTTCGATTGAGATAATGTTGAATCTGACGGACAGCCTGCCCACCTGAAAAAGCTGCAGTCGTCCGGTTTGTTTGTCCACCACGGGAACCTATAGTACTGTCGTCTATATTATGTTGCAGGCGTGACGTGAGTAACAAGAACGACAGTCCTTCGTGGCACATCACTTGCCCGGACTTTCTTGAATACTTGGAACTCATCGTCGTGCAATTACTAACAAGAGAATATATAAGTAAAAAAATAGAGGAATAAAAAAAATGTAAATGTAAATATGAACTTTTAGTTGTTAGATATGTAAATAAATATAAATAGTGTGGATCTCATAGTACTCTTCAATTAACCACANAAAAAAAAGGACCTATTTGCGGGATATTCACTTCTAAAAACTATCTTTAAGAGCTCTCTCTGCCTCCCCTCTTCTCCCTCATCTCCTCTCCCGCAAATGTGTGTGTTCTTCGTGATGTCTCTGATGGCTCCTTGACAGCTTTCTTTGACCAAGAAGCTCACATTATGGGAATTTGGCATACAAAAGAGGAGTTTCGTGACGAATACAGCTTAAAGATAGTCCTAACTTCCGCCCCACCTTCTGGCTTTCCAGCGGTCATCTATGGTTGTAATCTGTTGAAGAGTCGTCTAGCTTTAGCGAGCGCAGGGGACACATCATAGACCTCTGTTCCAATCGTCGACCATCGGTTCTCCAAACTACAGTATGTAGAGGACATTTTTTATCACAAAGAAAGGCATAAATGTTAAACGTCTATTCCTAAAATGTTTGGTAAGCAAGTTATAAAAATTTAAGGATTTCTATGAGATCATCTTGAGTCTAATGAAATATCTTTTTTTTTAATTATTTAATACGCATATATACACACTAATTATAAATATTAATGTTTCTTATTGTTATAAACTACTTATTGAAGTTTTAATATATTGTTGCATGTATTGTGCGTGCGTGAAGTTTGTATGTACTCTAATCATTTAAACACAAATTCAACAATTTCAAGACATCTTCCGTAAAATTTTAGATATTTAAACTATTCTTTTTTAAAAATTTTATTCCAAAAATTGAGCATTCAAATGCTACACCAATCTAAAGAATGTAATCACTCTCCATTTCGATGAGCGAACGCAAAATTTTACAGGTGATTTGCAGGTTTTTGTGGATAAAATAATATTTTGAAAAGCGTTATGTTGTTGTTTACACTAGAACTTTAATCACTACACATTTGACAATTCAGAACAAAAAATTATCATTTCATAACAGTACAAAATTATGATAATTTCAATAATTTTATAATTTTGTTTAATTATATAAAAAAAAACAAAATGTATATTTACATATCTAACATCTATAAATAACAATTCAGACAAATATAACGTCCTTACATATTTAACAGTTGAGATACCTAATTAAAACCAAAATGCATATTGAAATTACAATTAATAATAGGATTATAACATTTATTTTAAAATGTAAAAGAAGCATATCATGAGCACCGATAGCTCGGTTGGTGCACGATCGAATTTCAAGAAACATTGTTCGATCGGGAAACAGTTGAACCACAAGTGATGTTCTCAGATCGTGATACCGTCGAACCCCGTGCAACGTTGTCCGATTGAGATAATGTTGAATCTGACGGACAGCCTGCCCACCTGAAAAAGCTGCAGTCGCCCGGTTTGTTTCTCCACCGCGGGCACCTATGGTGCTGCCGTCTGTACTATGTTGTCGGCGTGACGTGAGTAACAAGCACGACAGCCCGTGGTGGCACATCACTTGACCGGACTTTCTTAAATACTTGGAACTCATCGTCCTGCAATTACTAAAAGGATAATATATAAGTAAAAAAATAGAGGAAATAAAGAAAATGTAAATGTAAATATGAACTTTTAGTTGTTAGATATGTAAATAAATATAAATAGTGTGGATCTTGTAGTACTCTTCAATTTACCACATATTGACTCCATCATGAATAGAATTTCATCAAACTTCTTTAAAACCTGTCTTAATATTTCTTTTTTATATAGAGATGGAGATTCAGATGTTGAAATTCATTAGATAAGAAAAGCATTGGTTGCCTGATAATTTTCAGGCCTTCTTCTATGCCAGCCACTTCAAGATGAGAAGAGGAAAGCTTGAGAATAAAAGATCAGTCACGTTGGCAATCAACATCACCATTTGTCCAACATAAATCTCCATTATTTAGGCACCAAAACAACTACAACAACATAATTCNTTTTTTTTAAAAAAAGGACCTATTTGCGGGATATTCACTTCTAAAAACTATCTTTAAGAGCTCCCTCTGCCTCCCCTCTTCTCTCTCTTCTCCTCTCCCGCAAATGTGTGTGTTCTTCGTAATGTCTCTGATGGCTCCTTGACAGGTTTCTTTGACCAAGAAGCTCACATTATGGGAATTTGGCATATAAAGGAGGAGTTTCGCGACGAATACATTTTAAAGATAGTCCTAACTTCCGCCCCACCTTCTGGCTTTCCAGCGGTCATCTATGGTTGTAATCCGTTGAAGAGTCGTCTAGCTTTAGCGAGCACAGGGGACACATCATAGACCCTTGTTCCAATCGTCGACCATCGGTTCTCCAAACTACAATATGTAGAGGACATTTTTTATCACAAAGAAAGGCATAAACTTTTTGTTGTGACCTCATTAGGCTCTATGCTTTGTTCTGAGCTCCATATCAGAGATTGACCAAGCAAAATCAAAATGTTAAATATCTATTCCTAAAATGTTTGGTAAGCATGTTATAAAAATTTAAGGATTTCTATGAGATCATCTTGAGTCTAATGAAATATCTTATTTTTTTTAATTATTTAATACGTATATATACACACTAATTATAAATTTTAATGTTAATTATTGTTATAAACTACTTATTGAAGTTTTTAATATATTGTTTTATTCATATAAATAAAACCTATATTTGCTATAAGTAACTTAAACAAAAACAAAAAAATCAATGCAACTTTGTACTCTAATCATTTAAACACAAATTCAACAATTTCAAGATATCTTCCGTAAAACCTTGATTCTAGATATTTAAATGATTCTTTTTCTAAACTTTTATTCAAAAAATTGAGCATTCAAATGCTACACCAATCTACAGAATATAATCACGCTCCGTTTCGATGAGCGAATGTAAAACTTTACAACTGATTTGCAGTTTTTTTGTGGATAAAATATTATTTTGATAAGCGTTATGTTGCTGTTTACACTAGAACTTTAATCACTACACATTTGACAGTTCAGAACACAAAATTATCATTTCATAACAGTACAAAATTATGATAATTTCAAAATTTTAATTTAATTATATAAAAAACAAAATGCATATTTACATATCTAACATCTATAAATAACAATTCAGACAAATCTAACATCCTTACATATTTAACAGTTGAGATACCTAATTAAAACTAAAATGCATATTGAAATTACAATTAATAATAGGATTATAACATTCATTTTAAAATGTAAAAGAAGCATGACATGAGCACTGTA
>NEWO01000043.1:1808816-1819323 GCA_003013225.1 Phalaenopsis aphrodite | reverse complement strand
GCCATCCTGAGTGTCAAATTCATGGGACTTCATACCGCCATCACATTCTGGGTTGGTGACCCACAACGGCCAGTGTAAGTCACTTTCTCATGGCTGGGTAGTCGGGCATCTACGTGTGTATCTTTAATTGCCCCAATACAGTTCTGTTTAGAAGCATCTGACAATGTCAATCCCAACACAATAGAAACATTCTGAAATAAACATAATGCAATAACAACATTCACCTTGAAAAATGGCATGTAATGCGAGTCGTTGTCAATTTTTTCAGAAGTTGTGTCGAATGTTGGATCTTCTGGCTTAATTATGTTTGATGCTAAGCTAACTAGTGCTCTTAGACCTTCAGAGAAGTACCTGCTTATTATCTCTTAGGAATGTTGTAATTGCTCCATCGCTCCCATGATTGATTCGTTCTGAGATAGAATGTACAACATAATTGCCAACACCTCCTTTGTAGTAGTTCGAAAAGAATATCAGAGGTCGTGATTGATACGTAGCTAGTGAAGGAGATCCAAAAAAGTGGGCACAGTCATGCGAAATATGTTGTTGAACGTTTTTGGGTGTGCAGCGAGCATCTCGCCCACCCATTTATACCCAATAAAGAATGACGTCATGCGAAGTGTTCTAATAGGGATGAAGCGGTAGTATTCTAACAGTAATATAGCAATCGCTACAACCATAGCCATTTTTCTGTGGCGTTCTCGCTATCGATCCATATTGGACTACTGATTAGTTAGGGTTACAGGTAATGGATAAACTGCTTCGTAACTTAAAATTAAAAAAGCAAACCTTGCCAATTGTAAGAGATTAAAGATGACAAACCATATAAACGAACTGCTTAAATACAACAAATATTAAAACCACATCATTTTTTAGAAATCAATGTCTTGAAAATAAAGGATAAACAAAACTAGACCCTAAAACTGAAAGTAGTAAAGGCAACACATAAGACACTCATTTCTCTATAGAGAAACATAAATATTCGGCACACAGCTCAAGTCACAGCCTCTTGAATATTTGCCCGCAACAATTTAATACATTTTAAATAAAAATTTGGATCAACCACAATTTCTAAAATCCCATCTAACAAACCCATAAAGTCATCAATCCTTGGGTCATCTGCAGGAGAAGGGGGCGAACACGTCTATCAGTCTATCTATTGAGCTATTTACGAAAACATCTTTTTCTTTCCTCCTTTTCTCCAACCTGGGCTTCTTTGAGCGGCACGTTGACTCAAGCTCCATCGGGTTTATGCTAGGACCCTCACCATAACTCATAACCTGCTCAGGTGGCAAGTCTACTAAGAAGCCAGCAAACCCCTGCTCACTTAGGTTGAATGCATGTTGACCTGTAGCGACTACCCCCCTAAACATTACATCAAGTTTATCTTCCATGTCAGGGTCGATACCGCACACTCTGACCTTTTTTTTGCGGCTGGTATTGCCTACAATGTGGTAGGGAAGGAGGAAGGTCTTATTAGTCACAACAAAACAGAAATCATAATGAGCAAAAATACATGTTAGTGCATCATTATTACCTCTAATTTCTCTGTCTACCATTCCTCTAAAGCATCAAAGGTACGCTTAATGAGATCCCAACCCAACTCAGTGGAACCCCATTTCAGCTCCTTCCATAACTTCCAGTTCTTCTTCAATTGATCCCATTTGTTCTTAAATTTTATCCTATCATATGTCATTCCAGTCAATTCCTTGAACCTCTTTGAAATGTTTTGTCAGCCCTCCTTGTTAAAGTATGTGGTAGGTCTATTATCTGTCTCAATTTCTTTATTGGAGACCGGGATTTTCGGGAGGTTTTTCTTGAAAGTACGCTGAAAAGAAAAAAAATTATTAGCAAATCGGGATAGCATGAACTACAAACAAACAATAATGTTTGCTTAGTTGTGGTTTAAGTAGAAGTAAGGCTACAAATGAACCAAACATTTCAATGAGCTACACATAGCTTGGTTCAATAAGAGCTTGTTTATGTTTGTTTCATTACATTATCAAATAAGCTTGAATAGTTTTATGAATACTTGATAGTTAAATGAACAAGCTTGAACATGACTTTATCTGCCTCATTTATTTTCATGAATAGTATCATTAAAAGCACGCGAGTATGCACATTTGACGCTCGGACAAAAGCTCGTGAAGTGTTGGTTTATTTTATGTCCACCATACAAATTTTGAATATGTCTACTTTTTTTTTGTAATCAAGTAGGGCATTAAAACCAACATACTATCTTAAAAGATAAAAAAGTTACTTTATAATAAATTCAATCGCCCAAATAAATAACTTTGTTCAATATTCGATGAATATATGCTTAAACCAAAATTTCCCCTACTTAATCCAAAAGATGGATACATTTAAATTAATATGAGTTATAAACTTCTTATTAGTGCAAACCACTAAAGTTAATTACATCATAAGAGATAAATTTCTTAAGAAAACTCTTGATTAAAACCACAACTATGTCTTCAAGATTTTCAAAGTTTAGTTTTCATGATTCTTCATTTTTAATTTCAAATTGGGAAAGATCAATGTGAAAGAATTGGAGTTTAGATTAATGAGTTTGATGGCTTTAAGAAGAAAATGTATATTTATAATTTTTTAAAATACAAATATACCAATCATTCCATTAAGTGATCAATTTATGTTGCAAACTTCATTTTATCAACTTTATTGATTACCATGGGTTCTCAAATAGTTCTAATCTCATGTAGAACAATTTTATTTACATTTTATACTTTTTTATTTTTAATTTCATTCATTATATATTTTCTATTTTTATTTATTGACTTTTTAATAGAAGTTATAGTTTCCCATGTTTATTAGTTTTCTGACTTATGGAAAATTACAAGTTGTTACCCTAGTCAAATCACTCCATTAACCCTTATATGCATAGTAGGAAGAGATAAGATGATTTTATGTTATGGTAAACATTCTCTCTATCATAGGGATCTAGTCTTTCATAATTTTTAAGAGAAAGGCTTGCACTTCTCCTGATTGTATATTGTCTTAGCCGTTTGGCTGACATTCAAAACACCAGAAAATGAGACATAAAGTCATGAAATCTCCAATTAAGGAGTGTCTTAAAGAAGCTAATAATGTCATTACAAAGGCTGGGTCCATGATGCCAACCCATCAACAGTCGATTCAGCCAATTTGGTTGGGTCCAAATTAATAAAACTCAAATAAGTACATCCTCGTAGAAAATCATACTTTGAACTAATGGTGTATTCTTTGAGTCGGGTTGACATGCATATTATCTTCATTGAGTTATACACTTGCATTTGGGAAAAAAAGATAGGGTAGGACTATGTCATGTTTTTTTATTCGATTCATGTCAACTAGGTAAAGGTTACCAAAACTCATTTCTTTCTTGGGATAGTTTACAAACCGTATCAGGCAGGCGGCACCCAATTCCTTGATTCAGCCTCAAGGCCGAGTCAGGAGCCAAATATACGATCAGTGGGCATCCTCTTTCGACTAAACCTGATCTCTTAGAATTCCCAATGAGTCATATTTTCATTTATAGGATTTTCAGAAGGGAAATGCAACTCTCCTTTAATTTCTTGGTTTGGCCAATTTTGGCTCCGTACGGATTACTAATCGTAATATTTGTTTTCGGTTAACATATCAATCGCGTTAGGGAGATTCCCGGTTTAGCTAGGTTGGGTCAAGGCCAACAAAATGTAAATTTAGTTTTCCCAACATGAATCATGTGTCCACAATTGAATGCATGAGACTCTCTCTGGGTTAGCCTTTAAGGGGTTGGGTCCAAATTATCAAAAACCCAAGTATTATCCATAAGGAAAGTCACTCATTGGACTCATGGATGGGTTGCTTTAGCCATCCCATCTTTTTTTAGTTTTTCTAGTAGACACCCTTTTTCGTAAGAGGGAAAAGAAGAAAGGAATGTGTCCTTTTTTTCTAGGTTTGGTAGATTTTAGCAATTTTTATTTACCAAGACCCAAATTTTCATTTCCAGTTGATATTTCAACTTTGTCAGGGAGATAGAGCCCAACATCCCCAATTAACATATAAAGGCTATGGTCCGGGATACCAAAAGTCAAATCTTCTTTCTAGGTTAGCAATATAACCAAAGTAAGGAGTTAGAACTAGAAACATATTTCTATTTAGTTCTTTACTTGAATTTGAGGGTTAGAGCTCATCACATTTTTCAATTAGTTCTCTAATCGAGTTTGAGAGTTAAAGCCCCGCATATTTTTTTATTATATCGCTAATCAAACTTGGGAGTTTAAGCACGACATAATTTCTAATTAGTTCTTGAATTGAGTTTGGGAGTTGAAGCCCGACACTTTTTTGTTATTAGTTTTCTAATCAAGTTTAGGAGTTAAATCCCGAGATTTTTCTCTCATTGGTTCTATAATCGCGTTTAGGAGTTAGAGTCAAACACATTTTTCAACTAATTCTCGGATCGAGTTTGGGAGTGGAAGCCCGACACTTTTTTCAATTAGTTCTCTAATCATGTTTGAGAGTTAGAGCCAGACACTTCTTTCCTATTAGTTCTCTAATTGAGTTTAGAAGTTAATATATATGAAAGATATTTTTTTTACTTCAGAAATAAAAATATGGAGAAAAATAAAACATGTAAGTCATTCTTGTTTCACGATAGTAATAAGAAAACATAAATGAGGGAGAGAGGTTAAAAGGGGGAAACTGCTGCTGAAACCATCAAAGAGTAGACGAGAGGTAGACTATTATGAGGGAGAAACCAAGCACGAGGGAGTAAATGAGCAGAGATCTCCCTTTAATGATGAGAGAACGAGGAACCATCCGAGGCAGAAAGCATTGGAGTTTCGAATTTTTTGCATTTAAGCTATTTAAAGAGCTTACTCGAATTTAAGTTCAAATAATAAAAAAATCACATTTTTTTCAAGTATTGTATATCATTTGTCACTACTCGCATCAGAATTTTTTTGCACTATTCATTTTCATTTATGGATTTAAACATAAGAAAATATGACTTATTGGTGTGGGACGAGAAGCCGGGCATGGGGTGAGGTGGTATGAGGCGGAATTTTATTTTTCGGAAAAATATGCATAGTCTACCACCTTCCTCAAAGTTTAAATTTGTGATGAGTGATGATTAAGGTCAATAATAACAAATTACAGTCATGACGCAAATCATTAAAGGGGTCAATTTGTGCTTATTTAGGGATGACTCCACCATCCTAAAGTTGTTAGGTTGAATTTTGTCATAATAGTGATGCATTAAATGCCTTAGATTTTTACCACTTTCATTTTCTTAGGAACAACCAAAATCTAGAGCATATGGAATGTATTTTCTTGTTATTTTTATGACAACTTTCCTTCCATAAATGTAGTGACCTTTTGTAATCCATTGGGCTTGTTTTTGTTGGTTATTTATTGGTATTTTATTAATTAGACAAGTCATTAATCCATGAGAATGTCTGCAAGCGGCCATAAATTATCTCAAAAATAATGATTCACTAACCACACCAAGATGTATTGCTTGAACTCTATAAAACGATATATGTAAGCTTTATTGGATTGATGAAATTATGTCATTATTTAACAACACTTAAAATCGATTCGGTAACCAATTATCTATTGAATTGATTTGTGAATCAATGACAATTGAGCTTTGCAAAGCAAAGCCTAGTATACTAATGAAGAATGGGAGGATTTTCTTCAAAGCTTGAAACAACTTGCTTAAAACATCTCATTATTGGATCGCCAAAACTTCTTCTCCACCATCATGATGACTAATAAGTTTACTAATTACATTTTCGGTCTTTTTGGGGCAGTTCAGCTTATTAAAATGCAGTTGTGAATGCTCAAAAAACTACAACTACGATGGCTATTATAATTTTTTTTTTTTAAGTTAGACCACAGCTAGAAAGTTGATACCACACCTAGCCAAGATTGGTGGAAAAACACAAATTTCATCAGCAACTTTTTGAAAACACTGTCAAAACGCAGTTTATCAAAATATACAAAACTGTCGTGCTGTACCGCTCCACCACCGTACCACCACCACACTGCAACCCCAAACTAGACAACCTTGAAACATTGATAAAACAAATTCTGTTAAACCAACAATAGGATCACAACCTTGAAACCAAAATTCTCCTTAGCAAGCACTCTTAGCTTTATCGCCTACAAAACTCCCTTTTCAACTCTTTGCATCTGGTCCAGTTGTTAAATACAAGCTTTTGCCCCCAATAACATTGCTAGAAACATAGGACTTGTGCACAAAATACCCACTTTGCAAGAGTCAAAGTTATTGTTATATCGTTCAAAACTCCATCGACACAACCATGTCTAGTCACAAATATTTTAAGCAAATTACTTCTTTTATAAATATTTTTATTTTTGAGAACATTGTTTTGAAAAAACGGTTAGCAATAATGAAAAATTATGCCTAAAAAGTAAAGCTAGAAATTAGATTAGGAGGCTTAAATATCTTAGAATTAGGGATGTAAGAACGGCTCGTTGTTCTCGAATAGCTCGTGCTCAGCTCGTTTGGTAAGTTAACAAGTCGAACATGAACAATTATTTTGTTTTCGATATATAAACGAGCCGAACACGATCGTTCATGTTCGGCTCGTTTTGGCTCGAAATACTACTCTTTGGCTCGAAAAATTACTCATCAATTATATCAATTATATATATATATATATAATTTACTTATTTATAAGTAGAATTTTAAAAAAATTAAGTGACAACAAGACAAAAAAGATTTATAATCAATTAAATTATTAATAAAAAAAGATAAAAAACATTCTAAATTATATTTAAATGATATTTTAATATAAAAAATAAGATTTAAATCTTGCCAAACCCTTAACATTCTATGGCTACGAGATTAGGGTTGTCAAAACAACTTTTTTGTTAGGCATCTTAGTTGGTTGCTTGAGAGTTTAGTCTTGCAACCAAAAGGTTCTGAATTCAAGACAATGCATATGTGATATGCGTATGATTAAATTTGCATTTATTATTTAAAGTGTTCTGAGATATGTACTTCCTAGCATAGAAATGAAAAAACGCAAAGAACACAAGCAAACACAGATCGTTTACGTGGTTCGATCCAACTGGATCTACGTCCACGGGAGGGAATCAATCAAATATTTCACTAAGGCAAAAGAAATGGAGAATACATAGCTTATACATAGAGATGAGCCCTCATCTTCCTTCTACGACCTCTCTCTCAAGCGACACCTTGATACAAGGCCTCAAGATGCTCTCCTCCTCTCTAGCTCTCTAGTTATTCTCTCCTCCTTTGTGGTAGCTTAAGATCTCTTCCCCTTGCTCTCCTAGGCCTCACACCCTCTTTATTTATAGAAGCAAGAGAGTGGTAGGTGGGAGGTAGGTGGGAGGTAGATAGGCGGTAGGTGAGCGATATGCGTATGATTAAATTTGCATTTATTATTTAAAGAAATAATGATTTAATTACATAGTCTTGAACAGGTTTTAAGTGAGTTAATGAGTAACTTTTTAAATATTTGGTCCATTCATCTCAATAAAAAGCAATGTTAGAGACTTGCTAGAAATGTTTTATTTGAGAAAAATATTAGAGTTAGAATATCATAAATATTTTAATTTGAAAAAAAAATATTATATTTGCTTTTTAGATGACTAAAATAAAAAAAAAACAATTAAACTTTGTACTCTATTCATTTAAACAAAAATTCAGCCATTTTAAGACATCTTCCTTAATAACTTGATTGTAGATAGAGATTGAAAACAAGGAAAGAAGGCGCAGGGGGTAATTTGGATTACGTATCTCCTGCGTCCTGGATTCGTTGGTTGGGAAAGAAGGCGCAGGGGCCGCGCGGTCGGGATCTCCAGGCGATGGCAAGATGGCTCGACAACGAACGCTAGGGCAGAAATGAAGTGGGGGTAATTTGGATTATTAGCGAGGCGAAAGCTGGGATCCTGCAGCCCGCTTTTCGCCCGCTTTTGCTGCGAAGTCACGAGACAAACAGATACTGTTTGCTTTTTGGGGCCGCGTCACTACAAAAAAAGCGCCCCCAAACGGACCATTAAATCAATTTTTTCAATACTTTTATTAAAAAAATTTGAGCATTCAAATACTACATCAATCTACATAATACAAACACGCTCCATTTTGTCGAGCGAACGTGTAAATTTATGTTCTGTTTGATAAAATAGCATATCCTGACGTCTCCTCAAATTATTTTAAGGGAACAAAAAAATTTTGTTGTTTTAAAAAGGAAATGACGATACCTGTTCCTCGACGCTACTTTTAAAGGAACTTCGCTAAACAACAAAACACCTTTGAAGGAAGCCATAAGTATGTAGTTCACTTCAGCAACTTCTATCTCGATATCATCAACCCAAATTCCTCAAGAGAAATCATAGAATTAAGATGAGAAAGGAATTTTCTCCACTAATCAATCATGGCCGAAAGCTCCCTATCACTTCCAATTAAACCGACACAACTAACAACACCCTCCCAAATCAGACAGCTTATATCTTCATGACCAAACTTGAAACCTTCATGCCCTAAACATAAATTGCATACGACATCCCATCATACCAACCAAGCTGGTTTAACTTGTCGGTCGACCACCGTAGCTTGCCAGAGAACCATACATCTTCTGCGGCTGCATCACTGCTGGAGTTGCAGAGATGTGAAGCAGCTGAAAGAAGGAAACTCACGACCGCCAAGAAAGATGAGATTGAAAAACCTCTATGAGTGTGTCTCTAAGCCCTGAGGTTGTCGTCTTCTGAGGTCTCGTCTGCCACACAAGAGCTATTTGGACACCACCGGATTCGGTGAACTTGCATCGCCATCAAGAGAAGACGACGCATAATTTGCAGCTCTGAGTTGGATTTGTTTGAAGTTTATCTAATGGTGCTAAGAGTTGAGAGAAGGAGGGGAGGATTTATAGGAGTGTGTAGAAGTGGGGTTAGAATATTAGCTCTACAATAGTACAATGTTGGGAAATGTTATAGATGCATGTTACACGGTCAAGTTTGCATTGTACAGCCTCATATGTCTGAAGGGCATTGTGTGGCCACAATCTATGAAAAGTAGAAAATGAGAAAGCAGGAAAGAATCATAAACTACTACACTTCTTCAAAATCACTCGAGCAAAAAGACATAGGATATAAATGTAAATAAAACATAACATTTTAGGTGAAGGTTATAACAAACTTATCTTTCATGTTGGGATTTCGGTGATTTCTTCTAATCAATTTTGTCTTTTATGCCAGTTGTTATGTGGTTGTTTTCAGTCCTGACAAGGTGATGGCTTGAGTATATGCCATCAACTTGGATTTTAACTTTTCAAACCTTCGTTTGGGCAGAGGTTTGATGAGGTTGTCAGCAGGTTGGTCCTGAGTAGTGATATAGTGAATTTGTAGCTCTCCGGTTGAATATGATCCCTGATAAAATGGTAGTCTATTTCGATAAGTTTCATGTGAGCGTGGAACACCAGGTACTTATGATGGAGAGATTATCACAACAGGGTTTGGTAGGATCGAGGGATATCAAAATCTTGTAGAAGCCGCCTTAACCATATGACTTTGGTTTGTCGTTGGTGCAAGAGCATGGTATTCTGTCTCATTTGAAGATCTAGCAACCGTATGTTGCTTCTAAACCGTCCACAAGATCAGTGTGATACCCAAGTACGAGTAATAATAGCCTGTAGTGGACCGGTGACTTGAAGAATTAGCTACTCAAGCAGAATCCTAGAAGGTTTGTAATGTAAGATAAGCAGATGTACGTGGTCCGTTGTACCTTGTAAATAACAAAATACATGTTTAAGTAATTGATGGTGGTATTTAGCAAGATTATACATGCGTTGAGAGAGTTGATTGACATTAAACGAGATGTTCGGTCAGGTTATTATGAGATATTACAGTGATCTGATTAGTTTCCTGTAAGTTGTTGGCTTATCCAGTTATTGTGTATATGTTGTTTGATGGTTTATCTTTAATAGCAACAGTGTAGAAACAACCTTGCATCTTTGCATGCCTGCGATGTGTAGAAAGAATTGTTGAAGATACATTTGTTGGCCCAGGAAGAGAAAGAAATTGGTGTGAGTAATTTGAATTCCAAGATATCTGAAGACATGTCACGAATCATTAATTGGAAATATGGGGTGAATTTTTGTCTTTAGCTCTATCATTGTGGATTCACATTCTCCTATAATCAGAATGTCGTCAATATGTAGAAGAACATTAATGATGAGAGGAGATTGTTTGAAAGAATGAGGACATGGTAGCAAATCATTGTCTTTCAGATTGGTTAAGGCTACAGATGTTATTTTTGAGTAAGCATACATTTTTCGGGAGTTGAGGATCAATGAACACAATGGTTTGTTGCATATAAATAGTGGACTTCTTCACTTAGGTCGTTGACTAGCTTCACTCAAGACCGTTAGATCTCAAAATTAGCATTAGCAATATATATAATCATTTAAACACAAAATTAACAATTTCAAGACATCTTCCGTAAAACCTTGATTGTAGATATTTAAACGATTCTTTTTCT
>NEWO01000043.1:1791172-1806561 GCA_003013225.1 Phalaenopsis aphrodite | reverse complement strand
TTTTAATATTAGTGTAAGGATCATTCAAAGCCATTTGATGAGCTACACCAAAGTTTGATATTTTACTTTCTGCAAAGCCATTTGATGAGCTGCCCCAAAATAAGAAAGAAGCTAATATGTTCTACTTGGAGGGTAAAGCATCATAACCATTGCTTGAGAAAAACAGAAACGATCTCTGAAGCACCCAGGAAGAAGTACAATATTCTGCTATTGCAAGCACTTCTGAAACTACCAAAGTGTGGAAGCAACAGGCCCAGCTCTTCTCATAGAAAATTCCGTGGCCGTCCTAGCCGCTCCACACTTGGTAGGTTATAAGCATTTCAATAAACGACACAAAAAAAATTATAATAAGCATTTCATACAAGTAAGCTTTCAGAGATTGTTAATCCCATTCATTTTAAATCAAGATAAAGTATACGTTGTATGTTGCTCATCTTTAAAGCAGCGGTTGCCCTTGAAGTCATGGGCCATCCAAGTTGCTTAATCGCGACAGCACGTGTAAAAGTAAAAAAATGAAAGCTTAGGTGTTAAATATGTAAATCCATAAGAATTAAATTTAAAAGCAAAAAGTTCGACGTGGATGTCAGAAACTCTTTCCACATGAAGGATGGCAGTTCGGGTCTTCCCACTCACATGACAGAAAATAACAACCGGATTTCTCCCTGTAGCATATTCGGAACACCAGAAGTATTCTTATATATTTTACACTCAGCAATAGCAACAGTAATGTGAATTTCCTGCAAGAATCAGGACTCAGCAGCCAAAAGAATTTTCACCTAAGAAAAGAGGACAGCAGTGAGAACAACAGTGCAGGCAGCAGCTAGAGAATCGCAAGGAAGCAGCAGCAGTAGAAATAAGGAAAAAAACCAGCAATTGGAATGAAAAACAACAACTTTTAATTAAGGGAAATATGTATACCCAAGCAAAAACTAACATTATTAACTTTTCAATCTAAAGCCATCTTTCCAATCTTCAGGACATGAGTGTTAAGATAAGTGCAAACAACATATACACTAGTAAACTTCTTTTAAATAAAGCAACAATTACATAGCACACAGTTCTAATGTACTTAGATTTCTCACATCTAAACTACAATATTTACACACAGCACTCAAATATTTAATACCACATAGCATATATACTAGTAAACTCCTTAAATTTTCTTCTTGCTTCAATCTAATCAGATAAAAACTCAGTGAAGGGCAGAAAGAGTACTTGGTTTACTGCATGAAGAACAGCCAATGGCATGAACTGCTACAAAAATTGAACCAAAAACGGAAGAGGTAACCGGAACAGTGCAATATATCCAGCTTTTTAATTGGGCCAATGGTATTTGCTCTCATTTTAACAGGAACAAAGGAATTCATATAACCAGAACAGTGCTATAACTTTTAAACAAACAAAGGAATTCATAAAACCAACAATTGCTCTCATTTTAAATTGCCTTCAAACAAAGGAATTCATGAAGCTGAAAAGATTAGTTCATAAAATGGTTTAGATCCTTGAATGCCAGTAGAGCATCTCATTTTAAATTTCCTCCAAACAAAGGAATTCTTAAAACCATCATTTGCTCTCATCGCAGCCACCAGAACCATCAATATCAAAATACCATTCTATGTGAGCATCTTTACCATCATAAACAATACGAGCATAACTAAGAGATCAGCAAACTAAACCCATAAAATTTTCAAAAACATTATAGATCAGACAATTTTTGTCAACAAGAAACCAAGGCAAATGATCATCGGCATCTCAAATTACTTCAACAAAATTATTTCATCAAATACAACCCAAGAGAGAGACTGAAGAGTCATAATCATACTCATAACAAATCATTCTTGTGGCTTGTGTTGCCTGATAACATAAGGCGGGCAAGCATGAGCACAAATATAATTGCATATGAAAAAGATGCTTTAATCTATCACCATGCAACACTGTCCTTGACAGTTTTATTAAAAGGAATCTTGAAGATAGAGATAGCAATAGATGTACCAAGTAGAGAATTTAATAGATTAACTGCAAGGTTAGAGAATGTAATCCACATCAACATGATTCATAACTTTACAAATCTTTAAGAAAGAAACAAATTCTCCATGCCAAAAACTAATGACAAAGTGCGATATCTTTTTAAAAGAAAGCCTTCTCACAGTTTACAGAAAAAAAAAAAAAACATTACATCAATGAGGTGCACACCTCATGCTTGTTAAAAGAATGGTACATAAAGTATGCAAAATAAAGAAGACCAATCAACATCACATATAGCATCTGTGATACGCTCCCTCAAAGAAGCCATCTCCGCTGCACCTTCGCCATCCTGGGGGTCAAATTCATGTGACTCCATACCGCCGTCACATTCTGGGTTGGTGACTTACAACATCCAATGTAAGCCACTTTCACATGGCTGGGTAGTCAGGCTTCCACGTGTGTGCCGTCAATTGCTCAATACAGTTGTGTTTAGAGGCATTTGACAATGTCAATCCCAATACAATAAAAACATTCTGAAATAAACATAATGCAATAACATCACTCACCTTGAAAAATGGCATGTAACGCGGGTCGTTGGCAATATTTTCAGTAGTTGTGTTGAATGTTGAATCTTCTGACTTAATTATATTTTATGCTAAGCTAACTAGTGCTCTTAGACCTTCAGAGAAATACCTGCTTTTTGTCTCTGAGGAATCTGGAATCGCTTCATCTCTCCTCTGATTGATTCGTTCTGAGATAGAATGTACAACATAATTGCCGACACTTCTTTTGTAGTAGTTCGAGAAGAACCTCAGAGGTTGTGGCTGATACGTAGCTCGTGAAGGAGATCCAAAAAAATGGGCACAGTCATGCGAAATATGTTGTTGAACGTTTTTGGGTGCCCAACGAGCATCTCAACCACCCATTTATCACCAATAAAGGATGACATCAGGCAAAGAGTTCTAACAGGGACGAAGCAGTAGTACTCTAACAGTAACATAGCAATCGCTACAGCCATAGTCATTTTTCTGCGGCATTCTCACTGTCGATCCATTTTGGGCAACTGATTAGCTAGGGTTACATGTAACGGATAAACTGTTTCGTAACCTAAATTTAAAAAAACAAATCTTGTCAAATGTAAAAGATAAAAGATAATAAACCATGGAAATGAACTGCTACAATACAACAAATATTGCAGCCACATCATTTTTTATAAATCAATGTCTTGAAAATAAAAGATAAACAAACTAGACTCTAAAACTGAAAGTAGTAAAGGCAACACATAAGACACTCATTTCTCCATCGAGACACGTAAATATTCGACACAGCTCGGGCCGCAGCCTCTTGAATGCTTGCAGGTCCGGTCCTTGAGCAATTTATTATATTGTAAATAAAAATCTAGATCAGCCACAATTTCTGGAACCCCATCTAACAAACCCATAAAGACATCAATAGTGGGGTCATCTATAGGAGGAGGGGGCGAAGCTGCAAACACGTCTATCAGTCTATCTATTGAGCTCTTTACGAAAACATCTTTGTCTTTCCTCCTTTTCTCCAATGTGGGCCTCTTTGAGCGGCAAGTTGACTCAAGCTCCATCGGGTTTATGCAAGGACCCTCACCAGAACTCATAATCTGCTTAGGTGGCAAGTCTACTGAGATGCCAGCAAATCCCTGCTCACTTGGGTTGAACACATGCTGACCTGTAGCGACTACACCCTAAACATTACATCAACTTTATCTTTAATGTCGGGGTCATTACCCCACACCCAGAAATTTTTTTTGCGGTTGATATTGCCTGCAACGTGGTAGGGAAGAAGGAAGGTCATATTAGTCACAATAAAACAGAAATCATAATGAGCAAAAATACATTTTAGTGCATCATTATTACCTCTAATTTCTCTATCCACCATTCCTCTGAAGCATCAATGGTATGCTTAATGGGATCCCAACCCAACCAAGTGGAACCCCATTTTAGCTCCTTCCTTAACTTCCATTTCTTCCTCAATTGATGGGTGAAGTCATCGATTAGCTTGGCGATGAAGACGCCATCTTAAGGCCGAGTTTGATACTGAGGGGCTCCGGTTAAAGATTGAGGCATTAGAGGAAGAAGTCGGGAATCTTCAATGTCTTGTGGATGAATTTGCTACGGAGAAGGCTTCTTCCAATCACCATATTAAAGCACAGATTTCAGACCTGCAACATTGGCAAAAATATAACTTTTTGACGCTAAAACCGATTAGTCTTTTTTCAAAGATGTCGTTGGTAAATTCCCAAAGGCTTTATTTTCACATGATAGATGATCTTAATATGACGGGTCTAGAGCTTGATCAAGAGAAGAAAAGAGATCGGAGGATCAGTTCTATTGCATTTGCATAGATGATATAGATAAAAAAAAAATTGATGACAAAAAGGCTGCGGAGGAGATCATGTCTTGATATATTGCTTTCGAAGAAGTCAAGATGGACATAACCAAAGAAACAGGGATTCAATTAACTNGACACACAGCTCGTGCCGCAGCCTCTTGAATATATGCTTGCGGGTCCGGTCCTCGAGCAATTTATTACATTGTAAATAAAAATCTAGATCAGCCACAATTTCTGGAACCCCATCTAACAAACCCATAAAGTCATCAATTGTGGGGTCATCTACAGGAGGAGGGGGCGAAGCTGCAAACACGTCTATCAATCTATCTATTGAGCTCTTTACGAAAGCATCTTTGTCTTTCCTCCTTTTCTCCAATGTGGGCCTCTTTGAGCGGCCAGTTGACTCAAGCTCCATCGGGTTTATTCAAGGACCCTCACCAGAACTCATAATCTGCTTAGGTGGCAAGTCTACTGAGATGCCAGCAAAACCCTGCTCACTTCGGTTGAACACATGCTGACCTGTAGCGACTACCCCCTAAACAGTACATCAACCTTATCTTTAATGTTAGGGTCAATACCCACACCCAGAATTTTTTTGTGGCCGATATTGCCTGCAACGTGGTAGGGAAGAAGGAAGGTCTTATTAGTCACAATAAAATAGAAATTATAATGAGAAAAAATACATTTTAGTGCATCATTATTACCTCTAATTTCTCTGTCCACCATTTCTCTGAAACATCAATGGTATGCTTAATGGGATCCCAACCCAACACAGCGGAACCTCATTTCAGCTCCTTCATTAACTTCCAGTTCTTCTTCAATTGATGGGTGAAGTCGTCGATTTGCTTGGCGATGAAGACACCATCTTAAGGCCGAGTTTGATACTTTGGAGGGGCTCCGGTTAAAGATTGAGGCATTAGAGGAAGAAGTCGGGAATCTTCAATGCCTTGCGGATGAATTTGCTACGGAGAAGGCTTCTTCCAATCACCATATTAAAGCACAGATTTCAGACCTGCAACATTTGCAAAAATATAACTTTTTGAGACCTGCAACATTTGCAAAAATATAACTAAAACCGATTAGTCTTTTTTCAGAGTTGTCGTTGGCAAATTCCCAAAGGCTTTATTTTCACATGATAGATGATTTTGATATGACGGGTCTAGAGCTTGATCAAGAGAAGAAAAGAGATCGGAGGATCAGTTCTATTGCATTTGCATGGATGATATAGATAAAAAAAAATTGATGACAAAAAGGCTGCGGAGGAGATCATGTCTTGATATATTACTTTCGAAGAAGTCAAGATGGACATAACCAAAGAAACAGGGATTCAATTAACTTATAACTTATATTAAGAATTACTTTTTAAATCATTCGCACTTCCGTTACTGGACAACTTGACCAAATAAATAACTACAACTTCTATATATTTGAATAATAGTACCATTATATATATATATATATATATATATTTATATATATTTATATATATATGTACTTAAAATAATCCAATAATATATATACAAATTTTCTATTAAAATATAGGCGTAGCTTCTGCCAAAATTATATGAAAAATCCTAAAATAGGAAACCCAAAGATAGATTCCATGGAATCACATTACCTTAGAATTTTTTGTCTGAAAAATAGGAATAATGAACACATACAATATATTTGGAAGAAGATGTTTCTTAATATTAGCACGCCCCTTCTTTAATCTGCCCGCATTATGTCCTCAAACGAAACACGGCTTCGTTAGTTACAGAGAACCATGGCCAGCACCAAACACGTCTTTGTTAGTTACAGAGAACAATGGCCAGCACCAAACCCCTTCTTCGTTAGTTACAGAGAACACACGTCTTCGTTAGTTACAGAGAACACACGTCTTCGTTAGTTACAGAGAACCATGGCCAGCACCAAACCCCTTCTTTAATCTGCCCGCATTATGTTCTCAAACCAAACGCGTCTTCGTTAGTTACAGAGAACCATGGCCATCACCAAATCCGCTAACTGGCACCTTCTTCCGGAAAATCTCATAATCTCCATCGCAGAGAAACTCTTCATCGCCGACATCATCCGTCTCCGAGTAGTCTGCAAAAATTGGGGATGGTCACTCGGATGGCCGCACAAAGGCTGGCCGACTCCACCTCGATTGCGTGCATCCTTCATTCCCATCCCCCCATCGGTTCCATGGCTGCTCCTTCCAAACAAGGAAGGCGAGGATGCAGACTATTGTTGCTTTCTCGACCTCTCCAACGGACAAGTCCGGCGAATTCACCCCGTTCCGGAGATTGCGGGCCGCCGTTGTGTCGGGGCTTCCCCAGACGGATGGCTGGTGACCCTCGACCTCCAACTTAATCCTCGTGTGCTGAACCCCCTCACCCGAGAAGATCTCCCTCTGCCTTCCCTCTTGTCCCTCTTCTCCTCTCCGGGTACGGTCCGTGTTCTTCGCGATGTCTCTGATGGCTCGTTGACAGCTTTCTTAGACAAAGGACCTTACATTACGGAAATTTGGCGCGCAAAGAAGGCGTTTCGTGACGAATATACTATAAAGGTAGTCTTCACTTCTGCCCCACCTTCTGGCTTTGCAGCGATCATCTATGGTTGTGCTCTGATGAAGATCAATCTAGCTTTAGCAAGAGTAGGGGACGCATCATGGACCCCTGTTCAGTTCGACTCAAAACTAGAGTCTATAGAGGACATTTTTTATCACAAAGAGAAGGATAAACTTTTTGTTGTAACCTCATTAGGCTCCGTGTTCTGTTCTGATCTCCACGTCAGGGATTGGTCAAGTGAAATCAAAATGTTGAAACTCAAAAGCTTCGCAAGTTGGAGTGATAGAAAACCACTCTTGGGTTGTGTTGGCTTCAACAGGCACATTATCTTCTCTTCCGGTCGACTGCTACAAATATGTAGAAAAGTAGATGCGGAGGAGGAAGAAGAAGAGGAGTTTGATCATTTCGCCGTTAAGGCACAGACAATGGGTGTTCGGATCATCATGAAACAGCGCGACGACGGAACATCGGGGTGGATTCCGGCTAAAGCGAGTGACTTGGACGATCAAGCAATATTTATTGGTTGCAATCATGTTTTCTCGGTTCCTGCTGCAGGTAGTTCTGGGCTGAGAAAAAACTCAGTTTATTTCACAGGGACGAAGAGATATTTTTCAAATTGGAAGCCGCAGGTGCGTGATGCTGCTGTGTTCGACGTGGAGACTGATGCTTTCCAGAGGTTTTTCTCTTTGGATTCACAGTTTAATTGGCCGCCTCTAGTATGGTTTATGCCCTCTCGGCTTCATTTTGATGTTTTTCCTAACTAAGGTTTGAATACGGTTAGTGTGGGATGCCACACAAATTTAGTTGATGGCTTACTTGTTTATCTTTAATTCTTTTTTATGTATTTTCAAAATTTGAGTAGATTTTATATGTTGCAAACTTAAATATAGAAAAATGTTACTCGGTTTCTAGTAATTTTTTTTATTGTCGAAAAAAAATCCAAGATGTTTTTTAATCCAAAATTGTCTCGAAGTCACACATTATGAATACAACTTTGTAGGAAAGTGAAAGATATAGAGAGAGATCAATAATGAACAGTAGGAATGTGTAGCATTTATTTGTTAAATGATCCGCGATTCATAGACGTAGATGGTACAGATGTGAGATTATATGTATGCCCTTGTAATAAATATACATTTTTTAAAAATAGTAATGTTATGCATTTTTTGAAGGTTGAATTAAATAAAGAGAACATAAGAATGATATAAATTATATAGTATGTTTGCATGTGCATGATTGATTATAGGTCTGTAAACGAGCCGATGCTGAGCTCGTGTTCGGCTTGTTCTAAATTGGCTCGTGTTCGAAATTAGCTCGTGAATAGTATGTATGTGTTCGGCTTGAATAATATTTTTTTGTTCGTGTTCGGCTCGAAATTGACTCGTTTGAATATAAAATTATAATAATTATTATTATTTAAAAAAAAATTAATTAATTATTTTATATAAACATTTTTCAAGAACAAATTTTATACAATTGTTCAAGACATTATCCAAATAATTGATTAGCTAAGAAAACTTTATAAGAGCAAATTGAATATAAAATTTTACACAATACGAGTATTAATGTTA
The DNA here is from genome assembly GCA_003013225.1 of Phalaenopsis aphrodite. Classification (NCBI taxonomy): domain Eukaryota; kingdom Viridiplantae; phylum Streptophyta; class Magnoliopsida; order Asparagales; family Orchidaceae; genus Phalaenopsis; species Phalaenopsis aphrodite. The sequence goes on along the minus strand of NEWO01000043.1, from coordinate 1,798,112 downwards.
TTTTGAAAAAAATTATAAAATAAAAGCCAATTTATTACAAATTTGATAATTTACAAACTAATCAAGAGAACAAAAAAATACAAAATAAAATCTCGAATAATTATCAAAATCTAAAAAAACATTTTTTGGACATTTCAATAAAATTTATATTTAATGCATATTCTTATGTTTTACATAAACCTAAAAAATAAAAAACTAAAAAATTGCAGTAAATTCAAACTACGACTTTGAATTAATTCTTCGATCTTTATGATTGACGAACCAATGTTGATGGGAGAGGTTCGAAAACGGAGGATCTGCCGCCAAGAATTCTTCTGATGACCTGAAATGAAGCAGGATATTTCGTGTGGGCACCTGTAAAAAAGTTTAACATTAGAAATCAAATGAGATATTTATAAATTATAGCTTTACTTGAGCGAATAAAAGCTTGTAGGAAAATTATTTGATATTCACTAATTAACCAATTATCTTATGAAATTGTAATGAATTTTAGAATCAATTAAAACGATTCTAAAAGAAAGCAAAGAGTAAGAGAGTTGAAACAAAACTTTCGAGTGCAGACAAATAGAAACGCTAAACCCTAAGATCTCGCCTTCGAAACCCTTTTAACGATTTTGAGAGGAGAAGGAGATGACTCGGAAGAGGAAGAGAGCTGAAACTTTCGAGAACCTAATTTAGGGTTTCTTTAGTTATAAAGTTATATATATTATATTATAAAATTTATATAAGTAATACTAATATATTATTATTAATAAATTGTTTTATTTTATAATTTATATGATTTAATTTTTTAAAATATAATAATTTTTAAAAATTTGATTAATTATAATTTACAATATTTAATTTTATGAATATTTATTTATTTCTTTCTTTTAAAGACAATTCGAGCCGAACACGAGCGAAAAAATTTTTTTTAGTGTTCGACTCGTTTACATTTCAAGTTTAAAAATTTGTTCGTGTTCGGCTTGTTAGGCTTAACAAACAAGTTGAATAAGAGCTGCTTAACGAGCATAACATGAGTTGTTCGCGAACGACGAACTAATTTTACAGCTTTAATTGACTTTGATAGAGTTCATTCTTTTATGGTACTAGTAGCGGAATGCTAAAGTACTCTGCATGTAAATATAAAAGAATATTAATATTGAAGTACATTAATTGGTATGTTTTTTTTTTCTTTTTCTTAATTTTTTTAGAAGTCGTTAGTTTGTCTGTCGTCGTATAATTTTCTTTTCGAAGTAAATCTCTCTTCTGGATCATATGGATGATTTGGAGAAGAGATTAATCACAAGATAATGACAAATGATGATGAAGACAAACGAGAGAAAGTACACGGAGAACTTCTGTAAAGTAAACTTCGCGTGATAGCCCAAAAGTGTACGTCTGAACAAGATCAGATCGAAAATATCTAGAAAACAAATCCACGAAGAAGACTCTACGAAAGGAACTCACAACAAGTAATTTAAGTGTGTGTGCATGTTCAGGGGTTAAAAGTAACTCCCAAAGTGACGTATTCCTTTGGTTAATTACATCTTAAGGCACACCCAAAAATACTCTTGATTAAAGGAATCGTACTTTTATTTGAGTGTTGACTAGTAGAGGGTGTCACATGGAATGATTATCTCAAAGGAGTATCTCAAAGCTTTCAAAGCTCTCGCTAAGCCATATGATAGAGAGTGAGTTTCTTATATCCTAAATAAGTAACGACTCATCGGTTATCACTGCCTATGAAATAACAAAGTTGACTCATAGGTTCCTCACTATGCTTTCAAGGCCTAACTAAGCCATAAGGGTAAAGGGTGAATTAGCTTATCATAAATGGGTGGTGGTCTATCCATAATCGAGGCGTACGGGATAACATCGATGAAGCATCGAAAGGAGCGAGGGGTAAACAAAGAAATGAAATAATAATCCTAATGGGGTAGATATAGCCGGGTTAGAATACCACAGATTCGTTATCACATGCTATTAGGACTCCAAAGTCTACCAGGTCGTGAAGGTAATCGACCTAACACAATCAAAGACTCTTGACAGCAATTCATGAATTACATCGTCCAAGATGACCACCTAAGTAGAAATCTATATTGGGTCATTCGGGTTAGAGAACCACCGGGACCCCTCCTTGGGACATGTATTATGATGCAGTTGTCAAATAAATCCTAAATGAGAATGCCTTATTAATTATGACTTAGGTGAAAATCATGTTATGCAACCCATTTAAAATCTGACCCAAAGACCATGTAGAAAATAAAGTGCAGATTTTGAAATTCCTGAATGTTTTAATCTAAAATTTTAATTAGTCTTAAAATTTGATTAGGATTTTTTAGAAAATTTTTAAATTTTTAAGTTCTAGAGAGCCTAACTGAATCACAAAATTTCCATACAATTCACAAGATAGAAAGACAAAACTAGCAATCACATGCAAGAAGTAGAAAGTAAAGTAAGCCAAATCAGAAAAGTAAGAAAGGTCGGGTGAGGGTTTAGGTCATGACGAACGACAACCTTGAAATCATAAAACGAGTTAGGGCTTAAATTGCACAACATGGTTGTGCAAAGGATTGAAGATGAGTTGAGGATTTATGTCGCACTAGGCAGACAAACTCGAAATCCTATGGCTTGTTGATGTTGTAGGTCCTCGTGATATTGTAGATACTCATGCTATTATAGAAGGTTGCCCACAAAGTTAACTCCAAGCTCCTCGATGAAGTTGCAGTCCTAAAGTCTAAGAGTTTAAAAGTTGGAATGACAAGTTCAAGTTCAATCATGGGGCGGATATAGTTGATTAGAGCAACACCGGTTAGGATTCCACATATCCCTTGTTCTTGTATCATTATTTTCTTTTTAATTTACTTAACTTAAACGAGTTGTTAAAACCATTTAAACCAGGGAAATCTCATAAGTAATCGTGGGTTACCTCATCCAAGGGCATCCCATAAATTCAAAAGGACATGTTATAACAATGTTGTTTTTTCAAAGGATTTATGGTTACATTTGAAAGAATTTAATTTAATTTTGAAAATTGTTAATTAATTTTGAAAAGTTATTTTGTTTTGCAAGTGAAGTAAGCTCTACAACCAAGCATGTACAATAATTTAAAGCAGAAGTAAAATGCGGTAAATGACACAAATTAAACAAAACTGTAAAAGCGTACATGTTATCTTCTCGCTGCTCCCGCTGAAACGTTAGAACTTACACCAGACATATATAATTTTGCAAGAAATTTAAACAAGTTGCAAGGGTAGATGAATGTGTAGTTAATAAACCCTAAGTCATAACTTGGTGAGTCTCTAAAGGTTTTAATGGATGATTTTCTGAACATTTTAATTATCGTTCAAAATATCCAAAAGGTTATAAAAGGTCTAGGGAACAGTCTCTAACAACTTTTAAATCCCTTTTGAAGTGTTTCGAGTTTATTTGAACCTATTCTATTGTTCAATTGATCATCCCAAACTTTAAATTCAATTTTCATGTGTTAATACTCCCAATGTTATGTGAACCTGATATTTTAATTATCCTAAGAATATGATACTCAATTAATTAGTTAATATTTTACTTAAAAGTTATTTGAGTAGATGCCCCTAGAGGAAGCTGAAGTCATTAAAGATTTTTGTACCCACCACTAAATTGGGCTTGTAGTGTTTGGATGTGTCAATTATCAATCGTATTATCTTTTCTAAATCTCATTGAATAAATTTGAATTAATCCTAGCTCACTACCAATCCCTTAAATGTTTTATGGGTGAATTTGCAATTATCAAAATTTTAATTTAAGTAGGATATATTCTTATTAATATATCATATTATCATCAATTATGGGCTTAAAATAAGTGAATTATCATCTTCCTAACCTAAGCCCATCACTTTAGAATCAATTAATTTTAATTAACCTTCAAATCCTGATAATTTAGAAAATTACAATTTTACCCTTATTACAAAAAGGTTGCAAATTGGTTTCTACTTTTTCAAACCATTATGTTTCAAACATCCAAAAGAATTCATTAGGATCAAAATTACCCATTTTTCCCTTATAATAATCCTAAATTTTGATTAAGACACCAAAATCTAAAATTACCATTTTNACCATAGTCATTTTTCTGCGGCATTCTCACTGTCGATCCATACTGGACAACTGATTAGTTAGGGTTACATGTAACGGATAAACTGCTTCGTAACCTAAATTAAAAAAAAAACAAATCTTGCCAAATGTAAAAGATAAAAGACGATATACCATGCAAATGAACTGCTACAATACAACAAATATTGCAACCACATCATTTTTTATAAATCAATGTTTTGAAAATAAAGGATAAACAAACTAGACCCTAAAACTGAAAGTAGTAAAGGCAACACATAAGACACTCCTTTCTCCATCGAGACACGTAAATATTCGACACACACCTCGGGCCGCAGCCTCTTGAATATATGCTTGCGGGTCCGGTCCTCGAGCAATTTATTACAATGTAAATAAAAATCTAGATCAGCCACAATTTCTGGAACCCCATCTAACAAACCCATAAAGTCATCAATAGTGGGGTCATCTACAGGAGGAGGGGGCGAAGCTGCAAACACGTCTATCAATCTATCTATTGAGCTCTTTATGAAAACATCTTTGTCATTCCTCCTTTTCTCCAATGTGGGCCTCATTGAGCGGCACGTTGACTCAAGCTCCATCGGGTTTACGCAAGGACCCTCACCAGAACTCATAATCTGCTTAGGTGGCAAGTCTACTGAGATGCCAGCAAACCCCTGCTCACTTGGGTTGAACACATGCTGACCTGTAGCGACTACCCCTTAAACATTACATCAACTTTATCTTTAATGTCGGGGTCAATACCCCACACCCAGAATTTTTTTTGCGGTCGATGTTGTCTGCAACGTGGTAGGGAAGAAGGAAGGTCTTATTAGTCACAATAAAATAGAAATCATAATGAGCAAAAATACATTTTAGTGCATCCTTATTACCTCTAATTTCTCTGTCCACCATTCCTCTGAAGCATCAATGGTATGCTTAATGGGATCCCAACCCAACCCAGTGGAACCCCATTTTAGCTCCTTAACTTCCATTTCTTCCTCAACTGATGGGTGAAGCCGTCGATTTGCTTGGCAATGAAGACGCCATCTTAAGGCTGAGTTTGATACTGAGGGGCTCCGGTTAAAAATTGAGGCATTAGAGGAAGAAGTCGGGAATCTTCAATGCCTTGTGGATGAATTTGCTACGGAGAAGGCTTCTTCCAATCACCATATTAAAGCACAGATTTCAGACCTGCAACATTGACAAAAATATAACTTTTTGACGCTAAAACCGATTAGTCTTTTTTCAGAGATGTCGTTGGCAAATTCCCAAAGGCTTTATTTTCACATGATAGATGATCTTGATACGACGGGGCTAAAGCTTGATCAATAGAAGAAAAGAGATCGGAGGATCAGTTCTATTGCATTTGCATGGATGATATAGATAAAAAAAAATTGATGCCAAAAAGGCTGCGGAGGAGATCATGTCTTGATATATTGCTTTCGAAGAAATCAAGATGGACATAACCAAAGAAACAGAGATTCAATTAACTTATAACTTATATTAATAATTACTTTTTAAATCATTCACACTTCCGTTACCGGACAACTTGACCAAATAAATAATGACAACTTCTATATATTTGAATAATAGTACCATTATATAGATATATATATATATATATATATATATATATATNTAGTTAGAGTTACATGTAACGGATAAACTGCTTTGTAACCTAAATTAAAAAAAAAACAAATCTTGCCAAATGTAAAAGATAAAAGACGATATACCATGCAAATGAACTGCTACAATACAACAAATATTGCAACCACATCATTTTTTATAAATCAATGTTTTGAAAATAAAGGATAAACAAACTAGACCCTAAAACTGAAAGTAGTAAAGGCAACACAAAAGACACTCCTTTCTCCATCGAGACATGAAAATATTCGACCACACCTCGGGCCGCAGCCTCTTGAATATATGCTTGTGGGTCCGGTCCTCGAGCAATTTAGTACATTGTAAATAAAAATCTAGATCAGCCAAAATTTCTGGAACCCCATCTAACAAACCCATAAAGTCATCAATAGTGGGGTCATCTACAGGAGGAGGGGGCGAAGCTGCAAACACGTCTATCAGTCTATCTATTGAACTCTTTACGAAAACATCTTTGTCTTTCCTCCTTTTCTCCAATGTGGGCCTCTTTGAGCGGCACGTTGACTCAAGCTCCATCAGGTTTATGCAAGGACCCTCACCAGAACTCATAATCTGCTTAGGTGGCAAGTTTACTGAGATGCCAGCAAATCCCTGCTCACTTGGGTTGAACACATGGCTGACCTGTAGCGACTACCCCCTAAACATTACATCAACTTTATCTTTAATGTCGGGGTCAATACCCCACACCCAGAATTTTTTTTGCGGTCGATATTGCCTGCAACGTGGTAGGGAAGAAGGAAGGTCATATTAGTCACAATAAAATAGAAATCATAATGAGAAAAAGTATTAGTGCATCATTATTACCTCTAATTTCTCTGTCAACCATTCCTCTGAAGCATCAATGGTATGCTTAATGGGATCCCAACCCAACCCAGTGGAACCCCATTTTAGCTCCTTCCTTAACTTCCATTTCTTCCTCAATTGATGGGTGAAGTCGTCGATTTGCTTGGCGATGAAGACGCCATCTTAAGGCCGAGTTTGATACTGAGGGGCTCTGGTTAAAGATTGAGGCATTAGAGGAAGAGGTCGGGAATCTTCAATGCCTTGTGGATGAATTTGCTACGGAGAAGGCTTCTTCCAATCACCATATTAAAGCACAGATTTAAGGGACAACAAGACAAAAAAGATTTATAATCAATTAAATTATTAATAAAAAAAAAGATAAAAAATATACTAAATTATATTTAAATGATATTTTAATATAAAAAATAAG
>NEWO01000043.1:1731173-1752404 GCA_003013225.1 Phalaenopsis aphrodite | reverse complement strand
AAACTTATGGTTAAGCCATAAGTTTTAAAGAGAGAAAGAGAGCATGATAGACCTCATATAAAAATGAGGGCAACAAGGCGCTTACAAGAAGGCCCTGGCACTGTGGTGCAAGGGAGTGATGTCATGACGTCTGACTTAACATCTCTGAGTGTTGTGCATTTGCCTCATCATATAAAGAAATGAGCACGCGAAAAATAAAGCCAACGAACCCAATTAAATTTTTTAAAGTTCCTTCCAAATATATCTTGGATAATTGTTTAACATTTGGTCTTGATACGACGAGTTACATCAGTGGATAATTTTGTTTATTTTTATCTTATTTTCATAATTTTAGTTCCTTCCAAATATATCTTGGATAACTGTTTAACATTTGGTCTTGATAAGGCGAGTTACATCAGTAGATAATTTCTTACAAATATATCTTGGATAATTTTGTTTATTTTTATCTTATTTTCATAATATTAGTGACTATGTGTTTATGACTATGTGTTTATGACATTTTTTATAAGTAAAAGAAGCTATTTTAATAATGAAAAATAGATTACATGATATATATACATCCAATGCTTAGGCTCACATATACTCAATAATTTAGAAGGTGCTCACATATACTCAAGATGATGGCTAAATTTATGAAAAAAAAATGTGTTGGTAATGCCTAAAAATTTAAATGAATTTGAATTTGTTTTATTAACCTATTTTTAAAAATTAGACAAATAAGAATTTTCAAACTAAAATAATTTTCGAAGGATAATTAAGAATAAAGTTTTATATAAAATAATTTTTATATAAATTATGCAAACAAAAAATATCTTTAAAATTTTAAGAAAATTTAAATATATTCAAAATAGTGTTATATTATGGCTTCATATATAGTTGAATACAAAGTATATAGAAATAATTTTGGGTAAATTAAATAATATATTTAAAGAATATATTATTATAATTAAATATATTATAGTTTAGTATATTATTTTGAAGCACATAAATACTAATAGATTCAATTATAAAAATATATATTTAATAATTTGTGTTTGTAAATTGGTGTGTTAGTATTTATTATATTTCAAGGTATAAATTCTTCATGAAGGCATGCACTTTATAGTTTATTACATCCCAAGACTTGTGATCTCTTTTGAAAATACTCATTTAAGAAATGAATTTTTTTTATGATTTTAAAATTTTTATGAAGGATATAAATTTAACAATTAAAGAGCATGAGATACTAAGCTATGGAGCAGCCCAAATTATTCTACATTGGGCTATGAAGTTCTAAATTTTGCATTTTAATATTTATCTTTTTCTTTTTGTTAGAAAATTTAGGGCGCACATTCCATCTACACAGTTAAAAATAGGCCTATGGCGTTGGAACATATGATATAGTACTAAAAAACTACAACCCTAAAATCCTTATTTGATTGAAATAGTTTGATTGTCAATCCTGCTTACAATTTATAGGTAGAAAATTCAATTGTACGTCTTCATTGTTGGTATGACACACAACCATCTTTGATTCATTCTAAGCTATCAAATCTAAAAATCGCACAGGCTGCACTGGTTGCTTACGACCAAGGGTTGATTACTTTACTCTGATGCAATCAATTACGCCTTTGTCTTATGTCTTGCTTTTTCAATTCCTTTTTTCTCCTAATCTTTCTTATGATTTAGAAGAGAGACCTATTCGAAAAAGTGATGTATACAACGATAGACAATCTGACAACTTTTTTAAAAATAAAAAAGAGAAAGGAATGAAAACACAATGCATCAAGAAAATACCTACAATGTTCTAAGTAATGTTGTAGGAAGAGTGCACGAGAAGAAGTTATTTGAGAAAATAACTACTACAATCTGAAGCAATGTTGTAAAAGGTGATAGAGTGTGTGGGGAGTAGCGACTCAAGAAAGACACATGAGTGTCAGAGGTGAGTGTAGTGCTTACAGAAAGACACATGAGTGTGGGGAGTGAGGGTGCGAGGAGCAGTGACTCAAGAAAGACACATGAGTGTTGGGAGTGAGGGTGCGAGGAGCAGTGACATGAGGAAAACACATAAGTGTCGGGGGTGAGTGTTTAAGGAGCAGCGACTTGAGAAAATACCTAAAACAGTCTGAAGTTATGTCGTAGGAGGTGAAAGAGTGTGAGAGGAGTAGTGACTCAAGAAAATTTCAATTACAGTTCGTGGCAATGTCGTAGGAAGGTGAAGAAGTGTGATTCTCATTAAGGCAGAATCACCCGATGGGTGTGGGAGACTCATGAGTGTCGGTAATGAGTGTGCGGGAACACAAGATCAAATGCAAACACAAACATGTAAGTCATGAACATGTAGGATCTTACATAAGAAACATATAAGCATGCAAGTGTGAGGCAAACACTTGTATTGTGATGCACAATGACATGAGGAATTCACAAAATAGGATGAAATGTCATGCCAAAGACGGGCACAGGCGCCCACCACGAGCATATAAGAGCATATTCTCACTAGTGCATAATAGGGTGCGTGGTGTGAATTTTTCATGCAAGCAATATGAAACAGACATGCAACATGCGACCTTCAAGTGGAGTCTATTGACACGATCGAGCCGACAACGGTTGATCGGTCGAAGCAACTGAAGTATTGGATCAATTGGTTTGGACAACAGATTGACTAACCGTGGTCTATTTATATGATTAACCCGCAATCAATTGATTGATTAAGTCAATATAAAATGTTGATTGGGATGATCAGACCGGTGGAGGCTGATCGACCTAGTCAATGAAAACTGGTTGATTGATGCAATTAAATCTGTGAATGTCGATCGATCAACTAGGTGGAAAGTGTCGTTAGAGACGATTGAGCCGATTAAGGCCAGTCAACCAACTTGATGGAAAGTGGTCGATTGATGCGGTTGGACTAGTGACGGTCATTCAATTCGGTCGGCAGAAAGTATAAATTGGGACAATTAGGCCGGTAAAGGCCAATCGATCGAGTCAACAGAAAGTGGTCAATTGATGTGATCAAATCAATGCAGTCGATTGTTCAAGTCAACATAAACTGTCGATCAAGACGATCGAGCCAGTGGTGGCAGATCGTTTGAAGTAACGAAGGTGGTCAATCGGATCGACGTGGTCAGCCGATCAATGAAGGAAGGTCGGTCGAGCTGATTGGCCGACAAAAATGGTTCATCAAGTTGAAGAGAAACATTCTATCAGGTTGGGGCGACCAATCATTTAAGAATGGTCGGTTGAGTTGATCAAGTAGGTGGTCACCAATCGGTCGAGCTGACAGAAGTGATCGATCGAATTAACAAAGAATAGTTGATCGAGCTAGGGCAGATGATTGACAAAGAATGTTCTTTCAAGTCGATTGGGTCGATGGCGACTGATCGATCGAGCGGATGGAAGTGATCAATCAAACTGACATAAGCAATTGATCTATGAGGAAAGATCGAGCGAGCTTGGCCGACCAATAGATGAAGAATGCTCGAGCGAGCCAATCAGGTTGGTGGCAGCCGATTGATTGAGTCGACGAAAGTGATCGATTGAATTAGCATAGACAATTGATTGACAAAGAATGGATGATCGAGTCGAGGTAGCATATCGACAAAAAATGATCGTGGGAGCTGATCAAACCGGTGGCAGTCAATCGACCTAGGTGACAAAATGATAGCTGATCGAGCCAATAATGTTGAAGAACAATCTATGAATTATGCAAAATAGGACATTTTATGCAATTTAAAATTCACGTCGAGCACATGAAAATGAATGCTGATGCATATAATATGAAAGATCCAATTACGCTCAACAATGATTCAAACTCATTGTAACGATCTCATGAGAAACCTAAGGTAGGAGAACGATGGAGAGGTGTACCAAGGCCTTATTGGGCAATGCTAAAAGATGCTCACCTCCACTTGTAGGACAGAAAGCGGAAAATCTCTCTTGCAGAGGATTCTCCAAGATCGAGAGGTTGAAGACCAATGTAATGGCTTCATCTTCTCTGTCGGTGGGTTTCAAATGTCCATCTGGATGAAACCATTGATACAAATTACAGTATTAGTATAACCCCTTTTTTTTGGATTTTTTGGTCTAAGAAAAGAAAAATTAGGTTTTACTCTTGGATTCATAGGGGGGAATCACAAAGCACTAATACTATGGTGTTTCCTCTAAGCACAAAAAACCCAACCTAAATCCTTTAACATTCAAACATAAGAGCTCTAGGAATAAAAAATAAGGGTTTAGAGGAGTTCTTACCACTGTGATTGTTGGTCAAAGCATTTTATTTGGTTGTTTCGAGATCCAACAAAGTTCCAGCAAAGTTTATTTCACTTCATAGGAGAGTTTTGACTCTCCTCCATGATCTTTCTCTTGCAAAATCTTTTCTAAAAAAGCTTCCTCACTCACTCAAAGGAATGGTGGAGGAAGAAGAAGAAGATGGGTTAGAAGAGATTTCATAAAGGCAGTGAAGTTTAAGAGAAGAAGATGAAGGGGAAGAAGAAGCTCCAAACCTTCCTTTTCAAGAACTCTCCAACTCAAGGAAAGCAAGTGAATCTTCAAACTCAAAATCTTTAAGCTCTAAGGAAGAAGAAGATGACCAAATCTCTTGCTCTCTACAAAGTAGAAGAAGTTTTCTAACTCAATGCCCTCTCCAACAAAGAAGATGATGAGGATAAGCTCTCAAAGGATTTTCAAAAGTCAGACCCTTCTCCTCTCTCTCAACACAAATAGAAGAAAACCAAAAGGATTCAATAAAAGCTAGCTAGCCTCCCTAAAATTTCCCCCTCTTTTTGCCTAAATTGGCATGGGGCTTCTTCTTCTAAGAGCTTCCAAGTGTCCAAAACAGACCACATCACCATCTTTATCTCCATTCCATACAAATCTTCTCCCAAATCTAAGAAATTTGCAGTTTTTTGTTGTATAGGGAGGTATGTCGTGTGTGAATCCAGAGAAAAAATGGAGCAAAAAACAACCTGGAATTTGGGCACCACTAGCCTGGCATCTAGGCGCCACAACCATAGCACCCAGATGCTAGGATTGGCGCTCTGGCATCGTCCCCCGGGTGCATACTTTCTACGCTCTCGATTTCAAATGTTTTGGAATTTTTTGGATGTTCTAGGCTTTTTTGGGAACCTAGGCGCCCAGGACTGGCACCTAGGCACTAGGCTTGGCCCCGTACTTTCCACGCTTTCGATTTGGAGAGCCTGGGGGTTGTCCTGCCTAGGCACCTGGGGCTGGTGCTTAGGTCGTGGTTTAGCCTCAAAAACCTTAATTTTCCCATGAAACGTCTGGCGAAGGATATTTTTTTCAATCTGTAAAGTATGTGAAAGTATGGAAGAGCGTGTATAACCAAAATACAGTCCCATAGCCACAAAGATAAGTAATTTTATGGGCATTACATCATGGATATTGGTGTCGACAAACACCCAAAATTATCGCATGAATATAATGTTCTAAACCCCAATCTTCTCACCTTGAACCAAAACCCTAAGTCTAACCAACATTAAACTTAAACAATCTCTCTTGGGTTCAACCTACGTTGAACATAAACCCTAAGTCTAACCTACATTAGACTTAAACCAATCTCTCTTAGGTTCAACCTACCTTGAACTTAAACCCGAAGTCCAAGCTACATTAGACTTAATCAACCTTTTAAGTTCAACTTAGTTTGAACATATGTCGTTATGTCTAACGTAACCTAGATATAACTTGGGTCTAATCAGTTAAGCCAATTTAACCTAATTCAGGTTAGATCCAAATCAACTAACTCTTTGAGTTGACTAAACCTAATCTAGGTTAACTAGAATATAACTTTAGGCTAGTTAAATTCAACATGAATTTATTTAAATATGACTAAAGGTTAAGCAGGGTTTTGCTTCTTCATGCAGAGATAAAAAACTCGCTTAACCTCAATTAAGAATAATTAAGACAGACAATCAAACCAACTTTAAACCAACCGACATAAAACTCAATACTACCGACATAAAACTCAATACTCAAACAAACATCAAATCAACCAACAAAAAATTTACTCTAAAAGATATTAAAACTTAAACTCAAACCAAAAATACAACCTGATTTGAGAGGATACTTTGAAGGAGGCAATCCAAAGCTGCTAAAAAAGTATTCTCTAATTTCTTATGACTAATCGAACTACAAACTTTAATGATCCATAATGATAGAATCACTGGATCTTGACTCATTACAAATGATAAAATTAAAACAACAAAAATGACAAAACTTAATTGGCTAATAAATTTTAAACAACCTAAAATTTTCCAACCACTAAAATTTGAAAAATTCATTAAAACTTAGATGAAGCTTTAACGAACAAAGATCACCAAACACAACTTGAACCCTAATGTTTAGATCTACTAAGATCTCTTGGAAGACACAATTTGTGGTTGCTGAAAAGAATTCTCTGGTCCTGTTTTAACCACTTTTTGGGCTAAGATGATTTGAATAACCTAACGGGATGATAGAGCCATAAACATCTTGACCCAGGTTGTCTAAAAATTAAAAATTTAACAAACTAAATCAACAAATTAAAATATAATCTTGTACAAAATTTATTTTGTAGGAAAGTTGAAGACATAAGAAGACTTGCATTATAGATTTTACTTTACATATTATTAGGATGTCCTAACACTTTTTTGCAGGGATGACACTTTAAAGCTCGAAATGATGAATCTCAAAACTTTTGACTAAATAACAAAACAACAAAACAAAATGACAAAACAAAACACAAAACGCAACACAATAATGTCAAAATGCAAACAAACAAAACTTTTAGGTAGTGTTGAATTTTAAGGAATCCGCTACCTTTAGGACTGAACGCCGACGTTTCTTTCCTAGACAACACTTAAAACTTTTCAGAACAAATGTTAACCTTAATTGTGAGTTTTCTTAAGCAGTCTTAACAGCTTAGAATGTAATTAACTATAGGAGTTTACTCTTATAGGAGAATGAAAAACTCAGAATTAGTATCACACTTAAATCTCTAGTTATGAGATTTTCTTTGTACGAGTATCTTAGGAGTCAACCACTCTAGAGTTCTCTCGACAATGTTTACCACATGAAGTTCTCTCCACACTTTTCTTTTGTATATTTTCTATTCTCATTTGTCTTTTTATTTCTTCCCCGAGTTTCTTAATTTCTTAAGGTCATTTACACGACTTGAGAGAAAAAGTTAATTGGAGAATAAGACAATGTAATAGACGATAGAGTGGAGACTCCTCGACAACAACGACACCAGACAGATGACAGAGAATTGGCGACGGTGGCGATGACCAGGAGTGTGGCCTTCAAATGTTATAATGGACATCAAACACATCTCATATCATAATTGGTGCCACCAAATGGTGGACTCTCCCAGACAGAGCTGAATCATCAGGGAACCTAGTTTTGTGCCTCGAACATGTACTAGGTGGTCTAGATGGATGTCTGGAGCTATGGGTTTCTATGAATGAATTTTAAATAGTCTGAAATCATTCAAGTGGACATCACATGCATGTGAGATCAAAAATTGATGCCAACAACAGAGCTATTAAGCAAAGTAGAAACTATGAGATATCCTCATTAACAATGCATTGTTGTGCATTAATGCATTCATTATTTGATTGTAGCTCTCTAATAAAATTTAGTTTCATTTTCTTCTTATTATTTTGTAAAGAAAATTTATGCCATCTTCTCCCTTAAAGAGTCAATAATAATTGGTTCTTTGTTTGATTTGAGAAGCTTCACAAGATGTAGTCTCAATTATCTATTTTTGGATGGAAATGCTTTGAGAAATGAGGTCTTCAAATATGGTCTGAGCATCCAGAAGATTAAATTTCCTATTGTGAAATTTAATATCCTTGATGATACTATAGTTAAAGGATGCCCAATTAGTATTCAAGTGTGTTTTTTTACATTATTTAATTTTTTTCTGAGAACAAACATAGGGTCACCTTCAACATGAATGTTCCGGGAATTGTCAATTGTTCTTTGAAATTCAACACAATGATTCCTGTAATTCTTGTACATGAACCAACATTTTGGAGAGATTTTAGTGCCCATAAAAATTAGAATCTACGAATGAGAAGATGTAAAAGATTAAAGAACTTTAGAAAATGAAAGAGGGAAAAAATCAAACCACATCTTATTTCTCAAAGTTCTATGAGGCAACTGATTAGATTGTCCCTTTGTTTATTAAACTGATGGTATGAGAATCATGTATTGGGAAGTTCATATAAATCACTATTGAAGATACAAGAAATAAATTCTTCCAGCTAAATAGGAATTAGTGGGATGCCACTACTTTTGTTTTTAAATTCTCAAATAATAATCACCTTCAATGATCCATGATTTAGAAATGTTGGATGCGTGTGATAAGATGAAGTTCCAAAGATTTTTTCTGAGAGTGGCTCCATTTTCAGCATACAAAATAGTGATAAGAAAAATAACAAAGGTAAAAAACTTTACCAATCCATGAATGTATAGTGGCTTAGCATCCAACACAAAAAAGGAGATGTTATTGGGATTCCACTTCACCCAATTCCTCTCATTCTAAAATGAATTAAAATGATGTGTACTTTCTTCATCAGAAAATAGAGCAAACTGCTTGGAGGAGATAACATTTGTGATAAAGCCAAGATCAATTTTGATCTGATAAGGCATATAAGTTCAATAATATGAGATTTCATAAAGCTTTTATAATAAGCAATTCTAATAATATTGTTAAAACCTTTCACATCACAAACAACTATATTAAGAAAAAAAATATGAAGGAAAAGCTTATTGTAATGGAGGACCCCCTGCCTTTCACATGTCTTTCCAATTCATAGAAGATTAGGGGCAAATAAGGAGGGTTGTGGGAGGAGATTGGGGTAGATTGAAGAGGTGTTTTTGGCAAAAGAGAAGGATCTAGAGGTTGTTAAGCTTAAATGGGTGTTAGCCATGGTCTCAATTTGAGGTACAAAAAGTGAGTAGGGTTTTGAGGGAAGGAAGTGGAGGGGTCTAGATTTTGTATTCAAGTTAATGAGATAAAGGCATTTGGAAAGAGGGAAAGAAGGGAATTATGGGTGCATTAATGTCAGGGGTGGTGTTGAAGCTATGAGAAGGTTTTTTTTTTAGCCGGGGTGGGGGGGGTGTGGTTATGGGGGCATTGAGAGTTACAATTTGTTGAGTTCAAATAAACTTTGGATATACTTCTTCCTTTAGAAGAAGAAAGAATGGGTTGTGGTGTTTAGTTTGGGGATTTTGGGTTTGTCTTCGGTTCATGAGCAAAAGTATTACATAAGATACAAGGTTGAGGATAATATGCTACACCACTGTTCTCCTTTTTACAGTAATGATTGTGGAATCTGGAGGACTGCATATTAATTTGGACACTAACCCAAACAAAGATAAGCCATGTTCCCTTAGTTGTTAAAGGGTACATGGTTAAGGTAATATCGATTGTGCCAAAAAACTTGAAGATTATATTCTCAGACCAGCAACATAATAGATGATTACAATGCTTAACCAAGATGGAAACATCCTTGAAGTCTTTCTTAATGAGTTGAAATTCAGGTGAATAATGTTTAAAGATCAATGACTTGCCTCTAATAAACCATGTCCTCCTTCTATTACCATATTAAGATCCTCCACACAAGTGAAATTGAATAAAAAGAAGCACAAAACAAAGATATAAATTCAACCATACCTTTCAGCTTCCAATCTTGTAAATAATTTATATTATGTTACCCTTACCCTAGACAAATCATTTTTCAAGAGCGTACCAACCAGAGTAAGGTTCTAGCGCTTTGGCCCTTCTTCAATTTTTTCATCAGAAAAATCCCCCTTATCCCCAATAGAGGGAATAAGAAAGATTGAAGCTAATGGAGTTAGGAAGATGTGTAGAGAAAACCCCTTTTTCAGTTTGTAGAAGAGATAGGTCAAAGAATATTGTTAGAAGGAGAAGTAGAAAGAGGCTCAAACTCCTCAACATGGAGAAGAAAATTAAGGAGTAGAAGCTCTAGGGTTTTTTAAGGAACACAAAGAAGAAAAAAAACGCGGAACTAGAAATACCCTAGTAGAACATCATGACATACCAACTCCTTTAAAAATGACGAGTTGATTTCAAAAAAAAAAAATCTTTTTATTTACTTTTATGATACCTTAATATTTAAATCACATAAAAATATCATTATTATAAAATAAAATAACGCTGTATACATTTTTTATTTTATTTTATTGCTAAAATAATATGTAATTTATAATAAAAACACAAATTTTAAAAATAACTTTCCAAAAAAAAAAAGAAGTAATAATAATAAAATACAAGTCTTTTTTCAGCCGTCCGCCGACGCCGCGTCTACAAGAGCAGATTCCATAATTGTCTCCGGCCTTTCGAGAAAACCTCCTAGTCGGAGAAAAACAGAGCCCTGAAAATCTTGTTAACCGATTCTAGGGTTCGTCCCAATCCATGGCTTCCAGGCTGCTTAGATCCCGTCTCTCTCCCTTCTTACGGGCCGCAGTTCTCAACTCCAACACGCCCATCAATCCTCTGACCTCCTCGCTGCCATCTTCCTCATCCCCTTTCCTTCGTTACATCTCGTCTGCCGCTCGCCGCCGTCCTGTCGACATAGGCGCTCGCGCCCGGCAGTTGCAGAATCGCCGCCTCTGGACTTACGGTCTCACCGTCAGCTGTGTCGCTGGGTTCATCGTAATCGTGCTCGCCAACTTCCAGGATCAGCTTCTTTTCTACATCACTCCCTCTGATGCCATGGCGAAGTTCACCGCAAATCCCTCAAAGACCCGCTTCCGCCTCGGCGGCCTCGTCATGGAGGGAAGTGTCGTCTACCCCTCATCATCCTCCCCGGAGATGGAGTTTGTCGTCACAGACCTTCTTACCGATATCCTTGTCCGCTACGAGGGTTCCCTTCCCGACCTCTTCCGCGAGGGCCACTCCGTCGTGGTTGAGGGATTCCTTCGCCCTTTTTCGTCTGATTCTGGCATCCATGCCGCGACCACTGGCCCGCCGGTGACGGCCAAGGCCAGGAACCTTGATTGTTACTTCAAGGCCACGGAGGTGTTGGCTAAGCACGACGAGAAGTACATGCCTAAGGAGGTTGCAGTAGCTCTTGAGAAGAATAAGAAGAAGTTAGAAGAGGCAGGGGAAGCTAAGGCCTTGGCATTGGAGAAGAGGAGTTGAGGAAAATCAATGATTCAGGTTTTTAATTAATTGATTCTTCTTTAAAATTTGAGTTTTTATTTAGCAGTGGAGTATTAAACTAATTTGTGATGCAGCACATTGCTGCGAGTTGAAACTAGTTAAATTCTGCCGTTGAGAACGGATATATGATAAGAATAACAGCGAGTGACAAATTAATTTTTTGAGATGTAAACATGATATAAAACTATGTATTCTGATGTAAAATCTGTAGACTAAATACATTCTTTTTTTTTGTGTTCTTATAATGAGGATTTCAGTTACTTTGAAGTGGAGAGTTTTTCATATGGTGATATATACCATTAACACAGGAATTATGAATTCAGGATATTTATTGAGTTATTTAGATCATATATTTTCTTAATATGGTAATATTACATGATATAAGCTCGTAATTTTGTTGAATTTTTAGCATCTTAATGACCAATGAGTTTTAAGCATGTTTTATAACAGATATTCGTTTAGAGAAGTATCTACTGGATGTTTTCTGTTGCAACTTGTTGAGGTTTATTTTCATAGACTGGGTGAAGCCCATTCTTTGAATTTGCTCAACTTCTTCCAACTTATAGCATGTTTAGGAAAATATGTAGAGTTGGGAGAGCTTTAAAATTTTGTGTAATTTGGGTAGCAAACTAAAATTGAGGTGTGGCACTACTTTCAAGCAAAATTTTGTCTCTTGTGGGTTCTTTTGATTTTTAAGTATACTTCTGTCAATGGAGCATCATTGGCTCTTGGGAAATATTAAACCAGGTATAAATTTGTCATTTTTCTTGCCTTAACATATTTCCCAACTCCTTATAAGTTGTATGGATACTTGTTATTTTGTTCCTTATATCATAAAGTGTGTCTATGAGAGTTGTCGTTCTTAATTTTCAAGATATTTTAAAGTTAACTTAATTTGTCATGTCTAGCGATTGTTTAAATTCTTCACTACTGCAGTCCTGTTTCATGACCTGGTGGGAAAAAATGATGTTTGTTGGGGTACTGGCATGTAAGTTCAACGCCTACCCAAAATGCTTTCTTTATATATATATATATATATATATGTGTGTGTGTGTGTGTGTGTGTGTGTGTGTGTATTCTCTATCTCTATCTGTGTGTGTGTAGTGTGTATGGTATTTAATTCACTTTTGATATACATATGCTCTTACTTCTTTTTTGATGATACCACATAAATGTTGTTCTCTAAGTTACCCTTTAGGGAGGAATGGAATGGCGAACCAAGATAGAGCCTCTTCTTTTTTCATGTGGAGTTGATTCAAACTTTTTGCACCTATCTCTAAATCTTGCATGGGGGTTAGCTTCAAGAGAAAGCATAAGAAATTTGGTTGCTACTTTTTGAGAATAGAACATATATTTGAGATTAGAACATAGACTTAGCACCATTTTATTTTAGATGGGAATTGTCTTTTTGATGTTTAAGACTCGGGTGTGCAGAATACTTAGGAAACTTGTAGGAAAATTTATGGACCAAAGAATTAGACTTTTTTATATTTTAAGGGAATTATCTTTTACACTGTTGATCATATTTAAAACGAATAACAAGAATTTTGTCGTCTCTATCTTATAGATGCTGAAGACATAAAAAATTAGTTAGTGTATTCCGCGGTCGAATTTGTCACAGCAAATAAAACGGAAGCTGTTTGCAATCCTGTACCCAGTATTGATGAAGAAAGCAAATCTGGACTTCACTGTTGTGGGGTTTTTCTCGATGTCTTAAGGTTATGGATGGAAAAGACATTATCTAGTGCTGGATAGGAAGTAGTCGTGGTCTTTTGTATTTTGTATATATGGTTGATGACTTAGAAGGAAGAGGCAGAGAAGGATTGGGAGAATTTTGGATGCTTTTCATTGTTTGAATTATGCCTATTAGTAGACAATATGGCAGGCAGCGACAAAAACCAACTTAAAATACTGGTTATTCAACAATTTTAATATCAAGCAAAGTTTTATTATTTATTCGTAAATAATATTCAATTCACAATGCAAATATGCATCTCATTGACAACTCATAGAACCTGAAATTATAATCATAAAAAAATTTAAAAATCATTGAAGAAATTTAAAATTAAATTATTAGGCCGGATAACTCATAAACCACCTACAGAAAAATGAAACTACAAGTGCCCACAGTAAAGCTAGCTGGGGGGGGAGCAATGGTCGAATCTCAGGATAGAAAAACCATTGAAGCTCGCTTCTTGCTCCTCCTTTTGATCCAATCTAACCCGAAAACCATTGAGGAAGGTAACCTTTTTCTTTCTTCCCCATCCAGCCAACTGCTTTCCCATTCTTTAACTTTTCCAAATCCCGGAAATCCAACTTCCAACTGGATTCACTTAATCCGGAATCAAGGCAAAACAGAGAAAATACGAGAGGCTGTGAAGTGCAATTCCATTGCAGATGGCACTCATACCATTCTCTTTAACACTTAAATGGAGATTTCTGTCCTTTGGAGTGGCCTTTTGGAAATCTCCCTAACTTTTCAACAATGCCATGTTGGACGAAGCAAAGATCAACACTACCTCCAATAAAGCCGGGGAGGACAGTCACAAGTGCATTAAGGCATTGCTGAGAGAGATTTTTCTTAGCATCAACTTTGCTCCAATGGGTGTAAGTTTGAAAAAAATTTGAATAAGTTGTATAACTATTTTGTGAAAACAATGACAAGCTTAATTAAATGAAAGATTAAAAAAAATTATACCGGCAGAGCTTTTTCCCATACTGTAAGAATATCTCTAGATATAATGGCCTTCGGCTCTACCACTTCCTCGTACTACTCATATTGAACAAATTTTGAATTCCATTATGCTTCAAGAGATGCACTCTCGGGGACATGGCAGCTACAATGGCTAATAAGTGATTATGTATGAAATATTGAATGTGAGGAAAAAAATTAAAGAAGAAAGGAGCATCTTTTAGCCAGTAATTTAATTTGAAAACCTCTTCACATTCTCAGGCACGTGGAATGACTCAAAGTGTTATCCAAGGTTTTGATTTGTTGCATCATCTTCCTTCGCTCATAAAGCCCTGCATGATGTATGAGTTTGCCATGTTGGGTGAGCCATACCCAATGATGGTTGTGACCTACAAATGGTACAAAAATTTCATAAAGACTTCAAGTATTTGAAAGGAAAAATAAGGAAAAATAGAAATGTGATTCTCATCATAGAAAACAATAAATTTGCTGAGACCAAAGTGGCTAGCAAGAGAACAAGCTTCATTTGAAATGCCCTTCTATTTGACAACCATCTCCAACAATAACATACAACAACAACAACAAAGCCTTAATCCCACTACGTGGGGTCGGCTACATGAATCCTTTTTCTCCATTGCGTCCTATTTAGTGCATATTTTCATTTAATTCTAAAAAATTAAGGTCATTTTTTAAACAATAAGCCCAAGTCTTCCTATGTCTACCTCTGTCTTTCTTAACATAAGTCAAATCTAAAACATCTACTCTCTTAATCGGATCATCAGATGATCGACGCTTAATGTGACCAAACCATCTAAGACGACTTTATCTAATTTGGTCTATCAGAGGAGCAACACCAACAATATCACAGATATCAGCAAGAATAACATATCTAATAAAAAAAAAAACATATTCATATCAGCAAGCTATTAATAGATTCCTCAGAGAAGAATAAAAGATGAAACCAAGAATAAAGAAGGATGATGACTATAAAGTGTAGCGGTCAGGTTTATTGAAACAAGCTACTAGATATCTCTCAGCAATTGCCAATCCAACATCATTGGCAATTCAAGAATTCAAGGCAATTATTAGAAAAGCATAAAATAATGAATAAATTTTGATAAAAAAAATGGTTGATGTTGGACTATCATCAACCAGGAAATACAAAATATCATGTAAATTGCCCGACTTTGGAATCAAGCACATCTATTTGAGCCAATGAAGTTCTATGAAATGCACTATATTGATTTACATTTATTTTACATTGCGTGAAGATTCATGATTTCTGGCAAGCTTCTATAAAAATTAGAAAGGAAGATTTACATGCATATTACTCTATGCTTATGTATTTGTGTCTAGCACCTAAATTTTTATTCTGACATACATAACATCATATTTATGCATGAAAAGCTGTATGTGCGTTTTAGAAGTTAGTGGTATTTTTGAGTAAAAATTCAAGGTTTGAACATCCAATAAGGCAAAATAAATTAATCTTTATTTCTCACAGGTCCACTTTATCAACTACCTTAAGCTTGTTCCCTTCTCACGAAATTCCACTCAAACAGACCTCATTATCACATTTTCTTATCGGCAGCAGGTGTTCCACCAATCAGCTATAATCATGTTAGAGTAATTTTAAAACAAAGCAGAAATTACATACATACCACCTAATTTCTGTGTATTTACAAATCTAACACCTAAACTTTACCTTTTACATTTATACCACCCAAATCTTTCCTATCATATCAAAATACCATTATTTTAACTCTTAAACAGTGAAATACACCTTTTCATCCATAGGTAAGTTGGCATATGTGTAAAAATGAAAGTTTAGGTGTTAGATATGTAAATGCATAAGAATTAAGTGGTATATGCAAACCTTCCTTTACTGTAAGAACCTGCCCGGATTTTCTATCGCCTTCATTTCATAAACTAACCTGACAGTGATTTTCAAACCTGCATAAATTTGAATGTTCTCATCTGCCAAACCTTTACGTTCTATAAACATAAATTTTAGAGTATTCTTTCCGTACACAAGTAATGAAGAGAAATGGAGCCATATTCGAGTGTGGTGGACAGGTCTTGTATAGTTACATGCCACCCTCTTAGAAACATGTTATAATCATTTCTAGTCTTGATACTATAGCTTATTTTCCTCACTGATTCAATTTTACAAATTATTTTTTTGCCTGTGCTAGCAATCTCATTGAGATTATTTTCTAAGAAGTATTAAAGAGCCGTTTCAAACCATTCAACCATGAAAGGCAACGAAAAAAGGGAAAATGTTGGGTTTAAATAATAAGACTTGTCCTGTAGCAGAATAGCTATATTTTCTCGCCCATCAGAGATATAATTATAGAGGCTGGGGAAACTCAAGATGTTGCATGGAAGAAATTATAGGTGGGTGGTTCAAACCATTCTATAGAAAATAAAGAAAAAAAAACTCAATAGGAATTTGACTGTCATGTCACCCAAATCTTTCTTCTAACATCGAGCACAAAAAATGAACAAGCCAATTCATGCAACTATGTGTGCCACAACCGAACTCGTTTGACTTAAGGTGCATTTGGGACAGCTTGTGCTTCTCCAGATAAGCTGCTTATCTGGAAACGCGAACCGTGAGGTTCGACCCGCGTTCCGTATTTAGTGTAAAAAACCAACTGTGTTTTTGGATAAGCTGTTCAAAAACAGTTTTCAAATGATGAGATGACATTTTTCAAAATGCTACCGCAACGATTAAGCTGCCCCAAACCAAGCCTTACATGTTCTTTCATTAAACAAAGAAAATATAGGATAAGGTAAATGAACTCATTCTAAAGCCCATGATATGCCTAAATCAGCAAAATTAAGCCCAAATCTTCTCTATAATGCTTATCGTTCAAGAGAGCACGACTGTTCCCTTGATCTTAGATCCATTTGGAGCTGAGACAATATACTTATAGTTTGGATGGAAAAAAATTACATCAAATAGCTAATTAGTTCATATCATTTTGCAGAGAAAAAAAATTAGGCCATTTACTTGGTGTTGAAACTTAGCAAGGTGGTCACGCATTTAATGTTAGGATTAATAGAGCATTAGGGCTATCAAAACCGCTCGTTTCTTGCGAACAACTCCTGTTCGGTTCGTTCGTTAAGCTTAACAAGTCGAACACGAACAAATTTTTAAGCTTGAAATCTAAACGAGCCGAACATGAACAAATATATGTTCACTCGTATTTGGCTCGAAGTGGATCGAAAAGAAATGAATAAATTAATTTTTAAAAATACATATCAATATACCACAGATTTCTGCGGTGTTATTGATATTATTCCACGGTGTAACACTGCAGAATAACACCAATACTGTATCGGTAATACACGAAGATATAACACACGTGTTTTTAATCATGCAAGGGTTATTCCGCTTGTTATTCCGCTTGGTGTTATTGGTGTTTTTCGAGTGTTATTGTTGTATTATCGGTCTTATTGATGTTATTCGAGCCGAAGACGAGCCGAACACAAACAGGAATATGTTATTTGAGCCGAACATGAATATATTGTTCACGAGCCATTTCGAACAAGAGCCATTTTGAACACAAGCAGAATTCTGCGGTGTTATTGATATTATTTTACGGTGTAACACTATGGAATAACACCAATACTGTATCGATGATGCACCAAGATATAACACATATTTTTAATTATGCAGAGGTTATTCTGTGTGTTATTCCGCTTGGTGTTCTTGGTGTTTTACGAGTGTTCATGTTGTATTATCAATCTTATTGATGTTATTCGAGCCTATTTCGAGTCGAACACAAACAAGAATATGTTATTCGATCCGAACATGAACATATTGTTCACGAGCCATTTCGGCCAAGAGCCATTTTGAACACAAGCGAAAATGGAACGAGCAGAACACGAGCTGAGGCTCAGCTCACTCGAACTCGGCTCGTTTACAACCCTATAGAGCACTATAATGATATCTTTGTTATGAAATTCCCTATATCTTTTGAGCTGCTGCAACCATTTGCACAATACAGATCGAATCATCCATTCAAACCAAAAATGATATCAGAAACATAGGCATCATCTTCTATTAGTACAGTCAGCTCATTCAATACTTCAATGATATCATTGGCATTGGGATGAAATTTATCTCCAGCAATAAACAAAGTTGTTTTGTTCTTCACCTCAATCCAACCACACCCAGGTTACTTCTGAACTCCCCATTCTCCAATGCCCTGTTGAAATTTTCAGGCTATAAAGATTAAAGATGATGAGCTAAATGATAAGGTCTGTTGACATTTTCTAAGTTTATATATGATTTTTTCTTCATTTAGTGGTTATTTAAGTATAGGAACATTTACATACATACCGCCCAATTCTTACACATTTACATATCTAACACCTAAAAGTTTGCTTTTTATAACTATCTATTCATGAAATACATCTTTTCATGAATAGGTAAGGTGGCAGATATATGAAAGCTGAAGTCTAGGTGTTAGATATGTAAATACATAGGAATTGAGTGATATGCATGTCAATCCTGCTATATTCTTTTGCTATTCCCAACTACTAATATATCGCTCAACATATACCACACCCATTTCTAATAACAAATTATTAGGATAGCTGGATTTGCAGAAACCTAAACGTTTTCCATTAACATCAACATGAACACTACCAAAATATAAATTTACATTTCTTGAAGGGTAAATTTTTCATGTCGTTCATAAACTACAAAAACAGGCAACCTAATCGTGACACATAACTAACAGTGACGTTTAAGACAAGCCTTCAGGTTAGCTTTTTAGCTTTTATTCAAATCTTGATTCGAATCACAGCTAGAAACTGCACGCAGGTGGAGATGCCTCCACTGATGAGAATAGAGGTAAGGTGAATGTTGTATATTACTTTCTCAATGTATGATGTTAAGGTATGTATCTTCGTGGAACATTCTAGTTAAAATTTGGAAGTAGGGCTGTGAAAACGGCTAGTTGTTTGCAAACAATTCGTGTTTTACTCGTTTTGGCTCGAAATACTACTCATCAATTATATGTATATATATATTGATGAGTATTATTTTAAAAAATTTTAATTGACTATAAGGCTACAAAGAATTATAATCAATTAAAAGTATTAATTAAGAAAATAGAATAAAATTTATTAAATTAGATTCAAATGATGTTTTAATATAAACAATAATTTTAAAATCGTGCCCCAATCCTTAACATCTTATGGCTACGTGATTAGGGTTGTCAAAACGACTCTTTGTTCGTGAACAGCTTAAGTTCGAGCCGAACACGAGCACACTTTTTGAGCTCGAAATATAAGCAAGCCAAACACCAGTTGAGCTTTGGCTCGCTCGTGTTCGACTCGTTTACACCCCTATTTGGAATGGGAGAAGTGATAATAAGCTTTTAATTAGTCTTTCCCATTTATCATTATGCCCATACAGTTGCTAGCAAAGAATGCTGGCCGTGAATAGTTGAGATAAGTTTTGAGCACACTTTGAAATTTGATAGGTGCTGTAATTTGGATTTAATGGAGATGAACTTGCATTCTCTTACAAATGACAATCTTGATGGTGTTTGAGCTTCTAAACTCTGGGATTATACATGAGATGGTAGGCTCTTTTGAAGATGAATTTGCAAGTATCATGTTAATGATAATGACAAAAGTTAACACTACTAGAACTCCAAAATGAAAACTTCTTAATATGCCAGTAATAAATTTGGCATGCTAGAAGAAGATACAAAACTCCCCTCACTAGAAAGTTTATGATCAACAATACCTCCAATAAAGCCGAGGAGAACAGTCGCAAGAGCATTAAGGCATTGCTGAGAGAAGTTTTGTTTAGCACCAACTTTGCTCCGAGGGGTGTAAGTTTGAAAAAAAAGTTGAATAAGTTGTAAAACTATCTTGTGAGAACAATGACAAGCACAATTAAATGAAAGACTAAGAAAAATTATACCGGTAGAGCTTTTTCCCATTCTGTAAGAATTTCTAATGGCTTTGGGCTCTACCACTTCCTCCTTGTACTTCTTCTCATATTCAACAAATTTTGCATTCCATTACGCTTCCAGAGACGCACCTTCGGGGAGCAGGTGGCACATTGCCAAACCTTAATAGGATAGAACTTTGCTTCAAGAAATCAAAAGCCGTCACTATTCGCTCCCGAGGACGTAGGCACATTGCCGAACCTTGTTAAATCCCTATGCTCTTTTCTTTCTGGTTCTTTTCGTTCATATTATTGCGATTATTAGTGTCATTTCTCAAAACATAACAATGAAATGAACACTATTGTTACAAACAAAATATTACTAATCTACCTTCACTTCAGCCAAAATGTTTTTTTTCTGAATAACTCCACACTCTTATTTCGCCAATCTGAAAAACTTATTGGTGATAGTATGGAGTTATTCAGAAAAAATTGTGGATTCTGGAAAATTAAAGTGAACATCATTGTCATTAGCCTCCTTGTGCACTCGTGTCCCATGTGGCAAGCTCTGTTGAAGTGCACACCATTGTCATTAGCCTCAATGTGCACTCGTGCCCCATGTGGCAAGCTCTTATGATCTAGAATATATAATTACAAAACATTCATAACATATACTTCATTATCAAATCAAATGAAACAATGCTATAGACTATATGTCAACCACAATACTACTTGTGCAAGAGATTATAATCAATATTAATAGATAAGATTCATACATACCAACAAATCAAACTCCATCATCATAATTTATGGCTAGCTCTCTAAACTATGGAATGACTGGTCCTGATTGTCGTTGTTTTCATGCACCTGGGTGGCTGGAGCAGGATAAGAGGTTTCAGAAACACTACTACTATCCCCTCCACTAGATATGCTTCGTGATACTACTTTTCTTGTTCATTTCATATATAAATGGATTAGTAAATTTGAAAGATATAATCATACTTTATTTATTTTCTCCCAAATTTCTTTCTCTTTGTAGAGTCTTTCTGATCAGTGAGAGTGATAGACCTAAAGTAACATTAAAAGAAACTGTTTAAAAATAGGAGCATTTACATACAAAACACATGATTCTTATGTATTTACATATCTCACATCTAAAATTTCATATGCAAAATCAGATCTGTGGTCCTAAGCAAAGTGTACACTGTTAAACTCAGTATGTGAATCATTTTAATTTTAAATGAATAGAGGGCCAATGCAATGATTCTAGCAATTGCTTCTCAAATAGCTTTCATGAACTACACTGAACAAAATAACAAAAAACCAAATGATATTGCAAATAGTGGTGTCTACAACCAATGAATTATAGAAATATATGATAATTGTGAGAAAAAAAAGTAAATTATATGGATCATGTAAATACGAACATTAGTACGCTTATATAGTTAGGGCTGT
>NEWO01000043.1:1698925-1727574 GCA_003013225.1 Phalaenopsis aphrodite | reverse complement strand
ATAATATAATTATCTTTAAAAAATAAATAATTAGTGTAGCTATGACATAAGCCTTTACCTCATAGGCTTTTCTATAATCTAATATCATTGTGATATAAGTCATAAATTTCTAATAAAATGATCAACTCAAATAAATAAATTCTTTAATTTCAAAATACTCAAAGTCTATTCACAAGATATTAGCAATGTTATTCAATTTCTTACTATCATAACACTTTCTAATTTTTCTCATTTGGAATATGAAGAAATTTTTTTTCTATTTGATCAATCCCTTTTAAAATTTCTAAGAAGAAATCATGAAAACTCAACTTTAAAAATTTCTAGAGACTTAGTCATGGCCTTAATTGATTGTTTTCATAAGAGATTTTTATCTCTTAAGATATAATTAACTATATGAGTTTTCTCTTATATGAAGCTTGTAACTCAGTTTAATCTAAACCTTGTCTAACTTTTTGTTTGGTAGGGAAAAAAAATGTGAATTAACATGGACACTTCAATTTTAAAAGAAATTATTTATTTGAGTTATTAGTCCATTGTAGAATGTCATGTCTATAATTCAAGATAGTATATTTTTTTCAATGTTGTATTTGTTCACAAAAAAAAAAAAAAAAATTCTATTTGTTGTCACACAATTTAACCAACATATGAGTGTGAGATCTTAAAGATTTCAATTATTATAATGAGAATATCATCAACATAGATAAGAATTTAAATACTGCAGCAAGCATTAACATAAGAGTGAAAGATGGGTTAAACATGTCAGTCATGAATTCTTTGTTGAGATGATAACTGCAGAAGGTAAAAAACCATTCTCATAGTGCATGTTTCAAGAATCACTTAATTTGTGAACCTTACAGACCTATGTTGAATTTTGATTATCTAGGAAGCTTGGGGATTATATCATATAAAACTATTCATGTAAGGTGCCAATGAGAACGGTGTTAGAAATGTCAAGTTGAAAATGAATAAAGACAATATGAATGGTTGGCATTTTGGTGAGGAGACTGATTGTTTCATAATAGTTAATGTCATATTCCTATGCAAAGCCTTATTCCACAAGCCAAGCTTTGTATCAATCAATAGCTATGTATGGTTTGAGCTTGTTCATATATTTGTAATGTCAACCAATATTTTGATGGTTTTTAGGTGGTAGGACAAGGGGCTCGATCCCTTATTAATGTAAAAAAAAAAATCTCATGACATGGTTAGTCACTAATTTTGATATTTATTAGTCTAACTTTAATCAAAGGGAGTATCTACTACAGATAGTTGTGTGCGGGAATTGAAATATATATATTATTTTGAATGGTTGATTTTGATTCTTGTCTGCAAGAGTTAAAAAAAAAAGACAACGATGGATGGTGGGGAAATTTGTAAAATAGATCTTAATAGAGTGAGAGAAGAGATGGGAATAATGGTTAGCTACTTAGTTTTTTATGATAAATGTTGAGTGTTATGTTAAGGCTATGAGTTGTGATTGTCGTGAGTAAATAGGGGGCAATAATAGGACTTGCAGAGGAATGATAATGTTCAACAAATAGAAAAGGGAATACAAATGTAAGTGAAGGATAAAGATATGTGGTTTAATAAAAAAAAATATGACCAGGAATAATAATTTTGTTAGTGTTTAGTTTGTAGCAGTGATATGCTTCGTGAGAAGCATGTATTACGAACTATGTATTTGATGAATATACATGCTGCTGACCTAAGAGACAGTTTATCTGCAAAATATGGACAAATCCGTTGGAATAATAGGTATAAAAGAGCACTAAGATGACAATATAGAATAGTATTATAGTGGAGAATCTCAAACAAAGATTTCTTAGGCGTGGTAGATATATGGGGAATAAATTTAATGAGGTAAGTTGAGATGAGTAGAGCAGATGCCTAAAATTTGGGAGGTAGATGTACTTCTTGAAGGGGATATCTAATTCTTTTTTAGTATTTGTTGATACTTGCATTGAAGAATGTTATTTGTTTTGGCATTGTAAGGAACACTAAATCGATGAGTGATTCCAAAATTTGTGAGGAAGTCTTGTAAATTTTGATTGATATATTCAACTCCACCATCAGAGTGAAGGATCTTTATGTGAGAACTAAATAGATTTTCAAGCATGAGAATAATTTGAAAGAAATTTCGTGTTAGTTTAGCTTTTTAATATATTGAATAAATCTAAAAAAAATGAGAAAGAACAATAATAAATTAGACATAATATTAAGGACCATTAATTGATGAGATCTGAGAAGACCTCTATACATCAAAATGATGTTATTCAAATAGTTTGTAATGTTGATGAGCATGTTTAAGAAATGGTAGTTTATGAAACATAGATATTTTACTGAAATTACAAAAAGGAGAGCTAGAAGAAATACATAAGGAACTTTGTTGTTTAGATTTTTCTTAAAATATAGTAATACGTGCTTGATCGAACAAAGAGTGTATAGCTAAGCAATGGATGGACGACCTAGAAGTGCACCAAGAAGAAGATGTGATTAGATATATAAGGTAAGGTCAACCTCATTATGGCTTGGCCCCTTTTAGTATTTACTTGATAGTGTAACTAGCAACATCAATGATGAATAACATAATTATTATCATATGTGAGTTTATTGATGCGAAGCAGATTATGTGTGTGAATGGGAGCATGTAGACAATTCAAGGGAGATTTTATGATTGAATTTTGGTTTTGGAAATAAAAATTAACCATTTTTACTAATGGGGAGAGAGGAATTGTTGCCTACCATAACCTCACTTTATGGTGTAGATTATTGAATTTGATTGATCAATTCAACTGTCATGTTAGTTATGGAAACTATGTACATCACATTTGAGTCTTTGTGCTGGAGGTTAAGGAAAAATAAATGATAGCATGAATGATAGACTAAATTTGCAGAAGATTTGCAAAAAACAAGTGTTAAGGATTCAAGAAATTGTTGTAGGTAGGCTTTTAAAGACTAAAGTAAAATTTTCTATTACTTTGGCACAACATAAATCAATTTGTGAGTGCCTTCAATCATTAAAATTTTTAAGACGTTATGCTTCAAATTTGAGTCATTGCATTAATGTGGAAACGGGAATGATATTTGGATTGAAAAGCCATGAATGTCATATTTTTCTCCAAAATTTGATGTCAACCATATTTAGCGACTTGTCAAGAAAAATTTAAAATCTGCTAAACGAAATCGTTGTGTTCTTCAAGGAAATATGTGCAGCTCATTTAAAAGTTGATGGTATACGACAGTTAGAAGCAAACATTCCACCAATATTATGTAAGCTCAAAGAATATTCTTACCTAGTGTCTTTGACTCCATAGAGCATCTGCCGATACATCTACCACATGAGGCATTATTTGGAGGTCTGGTACAATATCATTGGATGTATCTATTTGACAAGTATCTAGTAACACATGCATGCTTTGTAGATACTAATTCATAAATAATAATTTCAAATTGTGTTAAATAATAATTTATTTATAGATTTTTGAATAAAATGAAATGAATAGTAAAGAATAAAGCACGTCCAGGAGGATCCATATGTGAGGCATAATTACTGCAGGAGACTATCGTTTTCAACTTCTACTATTTTGTGCAAGAATAATCTATGAAAGAGTCATTCGGTGTGGTGCCTCCCTCAACACTTTTTATTTTCCAGTAGTTAAATGAAGTGTCAGGGAGGTGCACATCACGTTATCTCATTGATCAAGAACTTCAAGCAGTGACCCTTTATGTTATTCTAAATTGCGGCGAAGTTCAACCATTTTTTGAGTAAGACTCTAAACTCTATCAATTATTGTTAATCCTTTCTGTTGGAACGATTATAATGAGTTAATTAATAAATTTCTCAATGTAATGATAGTTTATTTATAAATTATTTAAACTCTGTTAAAGATGATATCACAAGCCATGAGATAGAGAATAATTTCCTCTAATGATTTACAACACACGTAAGTTAGAGATTAACAAATTTATTAATCATCTCACATATTTATTTTTAGTATCTTCATTGACACATGGGTTTTTATGAATTACTAAATTCATGATCAGAAAAATGGAGTAACGAATTAAGGCTTGATAGCTCTTACTTGGGGGCCCATACTCATCGTGAAAATTTGGCAAACTTATGATGTGAATGGTTACAGGTTTCATACAAGATCCTGATTAGGAGGAAAAAAGACTTGTAACTACGGCGTATGTGTTAAAGCAAATAATAAATCAGGTGATGAGATAGATTATTTTAAGATTATAAAAAAAAGTTGTTGAACTATCTTTTCCTGGCTAAATTTGATCCTGTTCAACTATAATTGGTTCGATCAAATTCATAATCGTGGAACAAAGATAATCCATTTGTATTGTTGAAGTAAAAGTGAATAGAATATATACTAAATTTAATTCGTTTATTTTAGCAAGACAAGCAAGTCAGGTATTTTATCTTCCTTATCACTATGAAATAAGAGATAAGGTTGAGTGGGCATTAGTCATAGCTGAAAATCCTATAGCGAATAGTGATAATCAAAACTCAATTGAAGCCATTATCAAGAAAAATAAATGAAAAATTTAAACATTTCACTAGATACAATCCATGAAGAGCTCAAATTAGAGTGTCATGGAGGAAACATAAAGAAATTATTAACGATGAGTATGATTTTAACAATGCTTTGGACAAAGTAATTTTAACTACATCCTCAAGTGACTCATCTGAAGAGGTTAACTAAGATGTGTAAGTTAATTTAACTGCGTACTTTTGTGTTTTCAGTTTTAGTGGTGTAAATTGCACTTTATAGTTTTATTTTTTGTTTATTGTATACTTTTATGTTTTTAGTTTCAGTAGTTTGAAAATTGTACTTTACAGTTTTTCTTTATGTTTATTGTGTATTCTTGCATGCACTTTACTGTTGCCTTTTTCTTTTTACTGCTTACTTTTATGTTGGCAACTTTAGTAGACAGTGGTTGCACTTATTAATTTTACGTTACTGCTTGTAGATGGCTTCTTGAGGAAGGGGCGGTCTCCCCTTTATAGAGGACATGTTGCTTTGCGGAAGTCTATCAACCAACGAGGTTTTGGACACGGTACTACAGAGGTGAGCCTTGCGGTCGATTCACCCCAGCAGGCCTCCACCTCAACTCTTACCACAACAAAACCACCTCCAGTCACGACTACAACACCAACACTATTACCAGTCGTGGCCACCACATTAGCACAGCCACCAGCCAGGACCAGCACACCAGCACCTTCACCGTTAGCTGCTATTGATGTGTCATTGATCCCAAAATTGCTTATCTGCAACAGTATAACAATGACTTTAATTATAGTTTTCACTTATATTTTCTCATTTTACAACAGTGCCAAAAAATTGATCCCGAAGAAAATAAGAATTTAACTTTTCAATTTATATATATTGGAATGCTACACAAGTATACGTATTGTTATCAAGTAATATATGATTTTTTTATTAAGACCTGAATATCAAACTCACATGGAAAATACACAATATGCACTTTTGAACAGTAACTTTCTATTCTAAAAATACTATTACTTAAACTAAAAATATTTTCACAGTATTTAAAATTAAAATTTTTTTGGTATTTTTGATATATGTTGACCTCATTTTTGGTTGAGGTCTATTTTTCCTCTTTAGTAGCCTAGGTTCTAGCCATAGGACTTTCATGTTGACTATTCTTAGAAGACTAGAAAAGGAACCTCACCACGAGAAATTCTAAACATTTCTTTGCTCAACTTGAAGTTCTACATATTGGTCCTAACCTCTAGCACTTAGTAGGTGGGGTCAGTATGAAGGAGCTCATGTGGAGTCCCCATAGGATGGTCAAAACTTAGGACTAACCTTGGGTGATCTTGTCTAGGTGGGGCTAACTTGCACACACACTACACCCTTCACATACCCTAAACCCTAGGACACCTTAATTTGGTCTCCTGGCTCCTTTTGGAAAGTCTATATGGATGACTTATACCCCTAGTCTTTGACTAAGAGGATTAGAACCAACACATTGAGCATCCAAAATGAGTCCTCACATGGCTCCTATTGCTTAGGTATGGCTTCATGGCTTGGTGGCTCATTTTGGCCCAAAACCACTAAATTACCAAAATACCTTTACAACCCTGATTTTACCAAAAATTCCAAAATTATCCAAAATACCCAAATTTGTTCAAAAATCATCTCAAACCCCTCACCACTACTTAATTTGACCAAAATTTACCAAATTTCCAAAATACCCCCAAAAATTGCCAAAATTACCAAAATGCCCTTCATGACCTAGAAACTCCAAAAAATTCCAAAATCATTTCAAATATTCCCAATTTTAATTTTTTATCATCAATTTGACCAGAATTGACCAATTTTACTCAATTTGACCAAAAGCCCTGATTCCCCAATTAACCCCAAATTTGCTCAATTTCAATTCCAAACTAAAAAAAAATTTAAGCCCAATTTGGTTCAATTGCAAGCCCAATTTCATTCAAATAAAAAAGGCCCAATTTTGACCATATGCCTAAATCCACCAAATTTGTCCACCAATTCAATTCAAAATCACTTGAAAATTTGTCAAATCTCTCATGACTTGTCCCCACAACAAACTCAACATTCAATTAGCCTAAATTTTAGCCCAAATTCAATTTCAATTTCAAAAGCCCAATCCCATTACACTTAAATTCAAAAGTCAAAGTCCAAAGCCCACATGACAATTATTTCTTTCCATCATCCATTTGATTAAAATCATTCCTAAAGTGCTAAATCCAAAATCAAATCATTCAAAATCAAGCATCATGCCAAATTCCACCAAAATATTTCATAATTTCAAAAATCCCTTGTCATGAAAATTAGTCAAGCCACATGCAAGCAATGAAGCCACTCCCAAGCCATAGGTAAGCCATGTGAGCCTTGCCACATCATCAAATTATTAATGGCAAGAGGCCAAACCACTTTTAAGCCTCTTTAAAAAGGTTTTTAACCCTTTTTATGAATCACTTAAACCCATGATTAACCAAATCTCTTTGGATGGAAACTTCTCCACATCACTTTAGCTGACCCATCTGATCCTCTTCAGCTCAAGACCAACCTTGGTGGCTGAAGCCAACACAAGCCATGTCTTGACCCAATTTGACCCAAAATGACCCTTTTCCCATACTATTTCAATCCCAGACCTTTACACATGGACAATCCCAATTGACTTCACCAAAACCAAACCCTGACCTCCCTGGGTGGGATGGTGACCCCTCCCTGGCCGGCCAGCCACCTTGGTGGCTGGAAAACCCAATTTCAAAAGCACCACCTAGGCCAAAACTCAAAATTAAACCCATCCAAGCTGTCTCATCCCAATTAGATTTTTTCACCTTGTTGACGTCCACATAAGCAACTTAAAACACCCACAAATTGCCCCTGGTGACCTCTCCAAGCCCATCTATTTAAACCCCCCTCCATGGACAAAGGGGGAGAGCTAGAAATTCCTTGGGGAGACTCTGCCAAATTGCTTCCATAGCTTCCTTGAGACCACTTGAGCTTAACCCAACCAACCTTAGCCACTCAAATCCACTGCTCGAGCTCAATTTTGGAGCTCAATCCCTAGGCCAAAATAAGACATCCTTTAAACATCCACCAAATTCAAATTAATTGTACCCACACCATCCCTATAGCAAGAGAAGATCCCTCACAAAAGCTCCATCACTAGAGCAGCCTAAGGTGGACTTTGATCAACCCCCTAAATTGGCTTTAGTCGAGATCATACCTAGGTAATTCACCACAGCTTGGGACTTCATCTTGGAGCTCTTTGGACTCAAGGCAAGCTTTTGGAAGCACCTAATCGAGGCCACACCTCTTGGGCAAAGGTATTGAAAGTTAAGCCTAAACCGAGCTTCATTTAATTCTTCATGCTTATAGGATCTCCTAGTCAAGACAAGTAATTTAAAAAAAACCGCACTCGATTTAATTATGAATTGAGAGAGATCTCAAGCTTTGAAAATGGACGGTTTTCGGGCTGAACCAATTGTGGACAATGACGGAGGACCGTCTGATGGTACGTGTATCAAATGAAGGGTTGTGATGCATTCAGATAAGCTTCGGTTCGTGAATAGGGGAGCTGACTCAGGGGCGGTGCCCCAATCCCACCGCGCTGTGTGGCTTCGAGTACAATGATCCAGTCAGCACTGACTGGTTTAAGTAAAAAAATAGGCCTATTTTTGGATTTATTTAATGCCCATAACTTTAAAAATACATAACTTTGTGTAGAAAAATCATAAAAATAAAATAAAAATAATCTATTGTTCAGCGAAGAGAGGAGAGAAATGTGGAAATATTTTCAAGTTTATTTGAAGCATATATTATTTTTAATTAATTAAATAGTGTTTTCCTTATTTTAACTCTCCAATTTCATAGGAATATCACCATGACTTAAGCTTTTGGATTTCGATTCTAAATGTTATTATAATTCTTTCCATGATTTTTCCAAGGTTGTGGGAGATCTCTAGGCATAGATATCTAATTTTCAAGTTAATGGTCATTGTTTTGGGTATAGAAATTATAATAATTAAAATACTCATCAGAAAAATACAAAATTTGTTTTTTGGTCAGAGGACCCTAAGAAAAATATAAACTTGATTTAACTCATTAAAAACAATCCTAATTATCACCAACCCTAAAAAATCAAATAAAATTAATTTGGAGTAATTATAAATGTAAATGACATAAAAACTATTCCACACTATAATTTAATGTCAGGGGAGCTCCCCATAAAAATTTCAAGTTACAACTCAAAAAATTACCAAAGTTGGTTTTTGGAGCTCCTTATAACCATAGGAACTTAAGAAAGATTAAATTTAAATAAAAATATGTATTTCATTTTTGAGCTAATTTTCAAGCCTTTAAATAATTAAAAATCAATTAAAAAACATTAAAATTGCAAAATTGCAAAAACACACTAAATATTACATTTGAGTTTCTAATTACTTGAAACCAATTCAAATAATTTTTCCAATTTTCTAAGTTAAGATATTAATTTTAAAAGGCTTAAAAATTGATTTTCCCTAATCTTTCACTAAAATAATTCTAATAATTAAAATATAAGTCACAAAAATATGAAATTTGTTTCTATGGGTTTTCTAGACTCAGACGAATTTAATAAAAATATAAAACTTAATTTTCCATCTAAATATTATTTTATATTTAATTAATACTAAAAAAAAATTCTAATAATTAAATTAAACCTTTAAAAATCATGAAAATTGGTCCAAGTGGTCCTCTGACCTAGGTAAACCTTCAAGAATTTTCTTAACGATAAAAGTTTTGTTTTGATTGAGTTATTAAATTTTCATTGAAAATCTCTATTGTTGTAATAAAAATAATTATAAAATTAAATAAATTTGAAAAAAATCACATTTTCTCCTCCGATATTTTAATTAACCCATGAGTGAGGTAACATAAAATTTTTAAGTCATTTGAGTCTAATTTAATGAATTATAGGATAATAAGGCCTTAGGGGCAAAAGTGTAATTTTGAAATTTAAAGCTTAATTAATATTTAGGTCTAATCAAGAGGGTAAATAGGTAATAAGTGATCTTTAAATAGCATGTCTTGATGATTGAAACTTAAAAGGGATAAGTGGTAGAAACCAACCTCAGTTTGAATCTAATAAAGGATAAATTTATATTTTTTTCAAATTAATGAAATTTGGGAAGAATAATTAAATAGGAAGATATTAAGGTGAGGGGTTTGATTTTAGAAGATTATAACTCAATGATTTTAACCCCCAACCAAAGGTTTTAAAATGATTTATAATTCATGATCAGGATTGAGAGTATAAATATTAAAAATCATTTTTCTTAACCATAAACCTACTCATTAAATCTTAAGGGCTTAGTAGTGAACTAGGCTTAATCAAATTTTTTTCTAATGAGATTTAGACAATAATTTATAATTAATTTAAATCCTTTCAAAACATTACAAGCCCATTCTTTAAAAATCAATTTAGTTAAATTCCTTAATTAAGTCAAGTTGCCCCAAAGGTCTTTACCTATATAATTCATAAGTAAGATATCAAGTGATGATTACCCCATTTAAGGGATAATTAAAATATCATTATTCACTGAGCATAAGGATATTAACTGGATGAAACATATAGCAAACACAATAAGACCAAAATAAACTCAAGATAATTCCAAGGACCATGAAATGTCTAAGGTATTACCCAAAACTTTTTCATGATTCTTTGGAAATCTTGTAGAACATCTAGACTTATTATGATTTGCTAAATTGAATCATCCTCAAAATTTAAACCTAACCACTAAGTTATGACATAGGATATGGTAGACACACTTTAAACTTGTATTTTCTACTTTGCTTATCAACATGCTTTATTTCCTGTAAAATTATATATACATATATGTGTTTTGCAAGTACTGAATTTTCATGTGGAGGAACGAGAAGACTCGTCAAGTATACTTTTATAGTTTACGATGCTTTCTTTTCTCATACTTTCTATAATGTAATTTTATGCTTACAAGCTTGCATGCTAAACAACGATGTCACTCTGCAGGAAAACTTAAACTGCTAGGATAGCCGCAAAACCAAAATTAAAATTAAAATCAATCAAGATAAAATTCACCGCCAAAATATTCAAAATATAAGATAACTCAAAATTTAATCACAAACATCACAAAACAACAATTACAACTAAATTAAGATGTCTCTATCGGATGATCGGTTATCCCTTGGAGAAGGTAACCTACAGTTGCTGACGAGATTTCCCATGGTCTAAATGAAAGTATGGAATTCATTAATTTGAGTTTATTAAATTCATCTGGACTAAGTGAATCCAATATAAAATAGTGGTGTCGGAACGAGGGAACCGTAGGATCCTAACCGGTGTCGCTCTAATCAACTTTAACATGCCCCTATAGAATATTTAAAGAACTACAACTATAGGGCCACCCAATTTGACATCGTATCTTGACACAATAGAAAACTTGAATTCGACACGGTGAGGAGCTTGGAGCTAGCATGGTGTGCAACACGACCATCTTCAACAACAAAACATGTCTTCCCTAACTAAACCAATTTTCTTTCCTTAGAATTAAACAACAAATTCATAGGATTTCGAGGTTGTTTGCTTATGCATCGTAAATCCTCAACTCATCTTTAGGCCTTTGCATAATCGTGTTGTGTAATATAAGCCCTAACTCGCCTTAGGATTCCAAGGTCGTCGTTCGTTATGACCTAAATCCTCTCATTTTCTAGGCTATTTTTGTGATCATTTCACACAAATGTAAGCTCTAACAAATAAAATTGGCAGGATAAAATATTTAAATAATTTTCCCCTCTAAATTGAAGCCAAACCATAAGATAGACTAGGAATTCATCGAGGTTCACCTTCGGAGCGTGACATCCCCTAACTCTTCCTCCTTTAGATTCCACAATAAATGTTCTAAATTTGAATCAATCCCTTTTCACACATATTTGTCTGATATCATTGAAAATTCTTATCCTTTTGAACTCCTTGAAGATAATATTTCCTGACTTTTATCGAGAGTTTTTTTAGGTGACTTCGGATATCTAAGATGTAATTAACTATAGGGGTTTTCCCTTATATGAAACTTGTTTGAACCCAGCTTAATATAAACCCTATTTAATTCGTCATATTAAATAGGGGAAATTTTCGGAAAATAAAAAAGTTTTGCAGATCAAACGGATGTCATATATTTCTTAGTTTATTTGATCGATCCTCATCCTTAAGTCTTGTGTTTATACTTCGGGATAGATACGAGGTTTGAGGTAGAGCGCTCTTTCATTTAAACTATGAAAAATATTGGGTCATTTTGATATCATATTTTTCTAAACTTAAATCTATTTGTAAATTAAAATGTCCTTCCAAAGCGGGCGACAAAATTTCGATTTCGGCGACCGATAGCTTCTAACGGGCAACTCCTTAACTAAAAATAGTGTCGATAATATATTGACAGAATAGTAATAATTTAAAAAGATAACTTGAGTTTATGTAAAAGAAAAGTACTAAATTTGAAAAATATCTTTCTCAGTATCATGAATTAGTAATAGATATAGGAATTCTGTTGTGAAAGTATGCAAATTGTGTTGTACCAAATATGAGTAATTATATTCTTTACCCTTACTAGAGATGCTATAAAGAACATTGACTAATTTAAAGTTTGAATAGTTCTGAAGACCGGCTAGGCATGGAAGATACCAGCTCTCACTCTAGAGTTCTCTCGATTCCCTCCACCTAGGGGCTAATATCTCATATCAGAACCTAAAACAATAAACCAACCTGAGGGTTTTAACCTGTCACTTTATAGTTCTATAACTCTACACCCTTCAATGATTATTTTCCTATTTATTTGCACTAAATCATATGAATTACATTCTCATTCATACAACCTCATGTGATTCTTTCCAATTGTTGACTGAGGCAATACTAGCCCGGTCCTTACATGTTTTCAGAACAATTTTTAACATTTGGATTGACTAAATCAAGAAGTAAATGAAGTTCATGGATTTAAATCATTATAACTTCTTCCAACATTAAAAATCAATATTCTCCACAAATTCCATCCAAACTTTAATTACTTATCATTTTAAGGAGAAAGATAAAGAAAACTACTCAGAATTCATAGAGAAAATAAAAACACACTTTAGTTTAAAAGTAGAAATCATTCTCAAACCAACAAGAAGTCTCGATTAAATCAAAAAGTAGTTTAAAAAAATGATAAAAACTTATCTCAAATCCTCCACCAAACTCTTGAAGTTCATTTGAATCTCTTCTCTTTTATAACACTCTCAACTCTCAAAATAAAACTAAAACAAAAGGAAAAAGTAAATTTTGTAGTGTCTGAATCTCTCCACAAGATTCTCCATGATCTTCTTCTCAGGACTCCAACACTCTCTCCCTCTTCAAGCACCCACTTCAAATGTAAAAAAATTCCTTCTTTTTTAAATCTCCAAAAGGTGTCTTGGAAACTCTTCAAAATGTGTCCACATTTGATGAATCCTCCAAAGGATGCCTCCTTTCATAAGTCTTTTAATAATATATTCGTTCTTAGTGGTCATAACCACCCTCTTAGCCAATAGGTGCC
Organism: Phalaenopsis aphrodite; assembly: GCA_003013225.1. NCBI lineage: Eukaryota > Viridiplantae > Streptophyta > Magnoliopsida > Asparagales > Orchidaceae > Phalaenopsis > Phalaenopsis aphrodite. Next base: position 1,714,484 of record NEWO01000043.1, on the reverse strand, counting down.
TCAAATACATCTTCAAAATTCGGCCAAATGAAGAAAATTACCAAATAATTGCTTCTGGCGCTTAGGCGCGACCTTCTCTGTTTAACCGGCGCTTAAGCGTCAGATTTGGCGCTTAAGCGCCAAAACTTTTTAGCAAAATTTTCACCTCTTTGCTCCAAATTTGATCCATTTTCACTCCTTTTTGCATTTTTCACATTCTTACTTGTACCTGAAAGAAAAATACACAAATACTTTCCATTAAAACACAATATCTCAAAAATAGGTATATAAGTGTGTCTAAAAACACTATATATTTTATTTGTATCAGTATCTAGTTCAAGTAGCATAATCAGCTGTCATCGACTCCGGGCAATGGAGAACATGTATGTTTTTCTTAGATACTAATATTACTGATTTATGTTATTTATTTATTTAATAGAAAACTAATTATATGTTATTTTCATATTTTCTCCCCCAACAAAGGCCATTCGTTTCATTAGGGACATTGTTCAGAGCAAGTATGATCATTCATACTTATTCTGGAGGGAGATCCCGATGACAGTTCGATACATATGGTTTTGCGAGTTTGTGGTATACCCTGAACACATGAACCTTCAGCTATGTGTTTATGTATTTGAGTCTAACATTTTCAAATTCAATTTACAAAAATAGTGGTTTTGGCACCCTGAGGAGGAGGCACACATCCCAGAGAAACTTTGAGCACATGACGAGCGACCGTGTTCACAATCAATTTGACGATATACAAAAGACGTGCGAGCACCCCTTCTGGCTCGACAAAGATGTGTTCACCGCCCTGCTTAAGGCCTCAAACTCTCCCGCTTATCATAAGAAGAGAGAGCAGGTCAATCACCGCTCTGACTATAAAGGCATGGGGGCTTCGAAACATACTAGTGGATACTGATAAGACTTATTTTATGCATTAAATCTCATTTTACATTAAATATATATTGATTGTTTCATTATACAGATAGATTATAGAGAAAGAATGGGAGTCATTCATTGTAGAGCTACACGTGCACACTCACATGCGGAAGTTGGATCAATCCTGGGTAGACGTACAACAGATCCCAGGGGACCAAGGTAATTCAAAAGACTAATTAGTATACAATTATAATAACTGCTAAAGTTTATTTTGTGTCTAACTTTCATTAATTATAATTATGTAGGAGGCATTGTAGAGACTCAAGGAGAGCTGAGCCCAACAGTCAAGCTGTGTTTTAACCATATCTCACAATCCTTCTGATTACGACCTGTGGAAGGAGGTTGTTGGGGCCAATAAGGGTAGGTAGGGTCTACGGGTTAGGGTCTCAGGAGCCGGCCTATGATGCATATCCGACCTCTAGTACATCTGGTACATTGTCTCCTACTATAAAGGAGGAGGAGATTTTTCGTCAGGTTGCTGTTGAGGATGTTACCCAGGTCTCCACCCAACTAGCCACCCTAAGATCGGAGATGAAGCTGAATATGAAGTTGGAGATCGAAGCAATGTTGTGTTTTGAATGGTAGAGATCAAAACAAATAGTGTAGGTTAATGATAAGGAGAAGACAAAGTTTTTTTTGTTTGTTTATTTATGTTAAACAATTTATTGGTCGTGAAAAATATTTTTAATGTGTAGTTTTTCATTTTGTTTGGTTTAAAGCAATCACCTATCTTTTATTTCTGTTTATGATTTATGCGTTCATTACTAATATGATATTAGTTTAATAACTGTTTCGATTAGTATAATATGTTGTGTTGTGTGAAAATTATAGTCTTATAATTGTAGTTGTGCAAATTGTAGTGTTGAAGGATGAGTTTTATCTTTTTTTTCTAATGCTATAGGTTTTTGAGGTTTAGTTAATGACATTACGATCTTTTGGATGTGTTCCAATGGTTGTTTGACGGACTATCAAACAATTGACGTCTTCCCAAGACATTGAACTTTTCCGATAGATATTGTCTTTGGTAACTATCTACGGTCAATTCACAATTGTGAGACAATTTTCCAACGGAAGCATGACACTATACCGGCAGAAGTGCAACTTTTTTCCAACGGCTAAGTACATTGTTGATATCACTGACAATATAACTTGTTATGGAATCGAACCAACAACGGCAGACAATATTCGTCTGATAATTTTCGATGTTAAAATACCGTCGGCAACGTTGTAGATAATTAAATTACCGACAAACATTTTTACTACGTCGAATAAACCGCAGGTAAATTAATTACCGAAGGTTTTAATATTATTACCTAAGATATTTGACCGTCGGTAATAAGCTAAACTCCTGTAATATTGTCAAGAATATTAACTTCTTCTATTTGATATAAATTATGATTTTTGTTATTATTAACAAAGCATTCAATCTTAGTTTTTTAGCCATAATACCTATTATTATATCTAAAAACATAAGCTTCTAATCAAATTATTGGGATTAAAAAACTATCTTTTCTTCATCTAATCAAACCCTTCCAATTCATGGGAAGAAATGGGGTGGATTTTTGTACATACCACATAATTTTTATATCTTTATATATCAAATATTTGAACTTTCATACCATAACAAAAATCTAAATAGCTGAACCAAATCCAAAGTCTCCTCCACATCAACAAGAATGCAACAACCGAACTCCCAACAGAAATCACAGCCGTCCATCCATCATCAGACGGCCAACAACCCAAACCAAGGTCCCATCATGCAACCATCCCCTCACACCTCCATACCCAAATTACAAGCAAGCTTTTTCAAACCATCATGCCTCCTTTTCTTGTCCAAACTTCACACTTCAGCTCAAACTTTTACATTACAAAACTCCATGAAATTAAAAGCATGCATTCATTTCAGCGCCAATCTACCCCTTCTGCCATTATTGTGATCACACATCTTCTGCTCTCTTTCTCTGACTCACCCATATTCATTTTCTCCAACGTGATCCTGTTCTCTTTTCTTTTCTCTGTTTCTCTCTGTCTCTGTTTCTGGTTTTAAATGGTGAGTGAGAGAGAAACAGAGGAGAAGGTTGAAGGGATGATGGAGAGAGGAGGAGGAGATGACTATGTGGTTCTGGAGCAGATTGGGAGAGGTGCTTTTGGCTCAGCTTTTCTGGTCTTTCATAAGACTGAGAAGAAGAAGTAAGTTTTCCATTGTATCTCCTTATCTGGATTGATAATATTGTAATAGTATCATGATGAATAACGTCTTAATATCATCACAATATCATCAAATCTACACTTATCCGCACATACTTGTCAGGAAGTAATATTACATCACTATGAAGAGAGAAATGACTTTGTCATACGATTAATCGTATGTAATTGGCATATATTATACCTTTATCGTTTGATATACGTATGACATATGTAATATTTGTTTGTTTTGGAAGCAGGTACGTAATGAAGAGGATAAGGCTCTCGAAGCAGACGGAGAAGTTCCAGCGCACTGCTCACCAAGAGGTTCTAGTTGTTGAAAAAATATTCCTTCTGGACGGCTAACCACAGGGCGCCACGTTGCCCGCCGATAAGGTGTATGGCGATGTGACGCCAGGTGGTTGGCCGTCGAGACGTGCGGTTTTATTTTCTCCTAATTTATAAGCTAAATGATTATTTTTATATGTTAAAACTTTGGGTTAATTTATAAAATTATTTAAATAAAATGCCATATAATGATTTTAATCATGGGTTCACTGTTTCCATTGCTTTACGATCGCTTGTTCCCCAAAATAAATAATGTTAATATATTATTATTATTCAATACTTTTGTGGTATATAATTTATTTATTTTTTAATGTTACCATCGTTATTTCTTCTAGTTCACGATCGCTGTTCAAACTTCACTTTAACTTCACGTTCAAGAGTTCTGATGAAAAAATGTATTGAGATTTCAATCACTGTCTGTAACATGTCTGTCACAGATATAGTTCAGCCACATCGTGTATTAAATTATTTAGTTTTTTAACTAAGGGTGCAGGACTGTACACCTGACAGATAATGAATATAATCGTGATGTATTTTTGCATCAGGACTCCTGATGTAATATTTTCTCCAAAAAAAAAAAAATGCTTGTTTATCTCTATTTAAATTATCATTACATCGATAAATTGTTTTTGTTTTAGTTTATTATTTTATTTTGCAATTGATTTTATAAAGATTTACATACATACCACTCAATTCTTATGTATTTGAAACCTAATATAGGGATAGTTACATTGTAAATTACAAAATCTAAGATCAGAAGATGTTTTTGATAATTTGATAAAAATGAAAAAGGGAAATTTACATGCATAACACTCAATTCTTATGCATGTACTTGTCTCACACCCAAATTTTTATTTTTACAAGTTAAGCACCTTTTATGTATGAAAAGGTGGATTACAACTTTTTTATAGGTATTGTTTTGGATGTAAAAATCAAAGTCTAGGTGTGAGATGAGCAAATGAGTAAGAATTGGGTACTATGAATGTGTTGAATTCAGATATGTCTGAGAGGTCTGCTTAAGGAATAGAGCGTTGAAGAACGAGAGAGGGAGATGAAAAATAGAGCAATAGCACAATACAGAATAGTAAAGTTGTGTTCCTTTTATTCATGAAATGGACCGTCTATTTATAGGAACGGGTCACTGTACATGTACATATTGTACCCCTAGAATATGTAGGTACGGTGGGGATATAATAGTCTGTACACAAATTTAGCCTGTGGGGCCCATGGATGAGGCCGGATGGCTGTGAAGTCGGGCTGCTGCGAGGCAATCGTTCGTTTTGTCAGGTAATTATCGCTGAGGATCTATGTCAACCGTTCTGGAATTGAAAGATTTTTTCCGTTCTCTCGGTCTATTCGGATTGAAAGGTGACTTGTTCTTTCGCATGGATTGGTTTTGACGGACTCTTAGGGGGTGACCTACCCTTTAACCACTTGAGGCGCACCATCTACTTGGTACTCGTAGGCTACCAGCTGAGCGTACGGTCCTGGATGGTCCTGGGTATGCCCCAGTGGAGCCACACCACATCTTTTGCTATCCGCGATTTGTCCTTGTGATTAGTGTTGAACTAATCCCGATGTACATAATAAAGCAAGGTCGGAGATAATCGGTTAAATTTGAGAAAAAAAGCCAAACATAACTATCTCATCGACATTCGTTGATGTTAATTCAGTGATGGTTAGCGGACTGGGAGGTCAGGCTCCAACTAATTCCTTGAATGATCATAGGCCTTCACATTTTTCGTCACGAAAACTGTCTGCTCTTGGTTGGCCAAGATGGTTCATGGTCGGTCGATCTAATGGTAGTCAGCCTTGAGTTCTTAAACCGTTATTTATAGCGTTTGATTTAATCTGTCCTTCTACTTCGTATCTTGAATGTGATATGAAAAAATTAGGCTGAATACATGTAAAATGCAAAATATTAGTTTAGTATTAGATATTTAAATATATAAGAGTTTGGTGGTATGCATGTACATACACCTTGATTTTAATGTGCTTCATAAGTAATTGAATTTATATAGGAATTGTAGGCATAATTTTTTCTTCTCAATATTTAAAAAAAACAAATTAAAAAAATAATATTTTATCTTTATTAAAATTAATAAACCTCATTCTCATAAAAAAAAAACAAATTAATTACTTCTATCAATCTTCGAATAAAAAAGTTTATTTCGCTTTCAATTCTTCGCTTAAAAAAGGGAGAAATTTAAGCTTTGTTCGCACAGTAAGAGTCATATTTGTAGAACGGAAGGCTAATTGTTATCTGAAATGGCGAAAACCTATCGTTCTTGCCATACAACTTCTGCAAACATTCTGAAGATACTCCTTTCACCAAACAAAAATTTTATGATGGAACTTCACCGCCTTATCAAATGAAGTCTTAAAGTCATCTCTTTTTATGTTATCATTTTCATATTCTCTATTTCATATCCTTCGAACGAAACATAGCCTTATTTTCTTCTGAATTTTATCAACTCTTTCTTTGACAGATGGCTCTAATGGCGAGCCTTACCAATCCATACATTGTGGAGTACAAAGACGGTTGGGTGGAGGAGGTATTTTAATTGATTTTTTTTTTATATTTTCTCTTAAACTCATTGAATTGTTAATCTATTTATGATTTCACAAGTTGATGGTTTCACTCAATTTTAGATTGGCATTTTTGAAAAAAACTTTTACATTAATTATTGTAATTTGCACATTTGAAGAAAAAATTCATAGGAAAACTAGAAGATCATATGCCTTGGGCTCATTGGGAAGTTCCTAAAGACTTTATGAAGAAAATAAAAGAAGTTATCCATTAAGAGAAACTCAATATTAATTATACTAGTTAGATTTATGCAATAGCGGAAAAGTGTTTCGCACTAAGTGATCAGGTCGGCTACATGAATCACTTTTCTCTCGTGTCAAAGTTGTCTTTTTAGGTCTACATATACATTTTTATCATAAGTCGAATTAGAAACACATACTCTTCTCACTGGATCATTTGATGGTCTGCGTTTAATATGACCAAACCATTTAAGATGACTCTTTCTAATCTTGTCTGTTGTTTAAGCTACACCAACTCTTTCACGGATACATTAAGCCACCAATCCACCATTAAGATTCATAAGAGAACAAAAATTTCTCTCTGTTACTTGTTACTTAAAATTAAAAAGATAATTATAGAATTATTCTCCATAGTAAAATTTTCTCAATTTTCTTAACATTTTCCTTCAAATTACACAGATAACTGAGCTCTTTTTTTTCTCTCCACCAGGGCTGCTATGTGTGCATTGTGACTACTTACTGTGAGGGAGGCGACATGTATGTGATGAGAATAGAACACCCCTTTATTTTAGGGAGAAATATTAGATGCCACCTGCGGCCAGCCAATCAGAGAATAGGGATGTCACCTGCGGCCAGCCAATCAGAGCAGAGGGAAGTCCCTATCCTCTGATTGACTGGCCGCAGGTGGCACCTAATATTTCTCCTTATTTTAGCCATGTACTCTCTTATCACTACATTTAGGACTTTGATGCAGGGCTGCTAAGATAAAGAAGGCAAGAGGATCTCTCTTTTCAGAAGAGGTAAAAAGAGAAAATCAAAGTTATGGGATAAAACATACAGACCACCCGAAACATTGATATTTAAAAATTAACCATTTAGAAAATTTTGTGAACCACCATACCTATGTATTTACATGTGCCATGATCAAATTATCAAGAACTCAATAAAAATGAAAAACATGGATTGGGGTTTTACTATGAATTTTGACATTTGAGGGAGAATTTGAAAATTGGCTGAAAGAGGATGGTTGATTTGTAAATAGCAAGTTTTGGGTGGACTGTACTAAAATTTTGTGATACCAACCATGCAAATCATTAAAAGAGAGGATGCCTTTTTTTTCTTTATGTTGTATTAAAATTGCAGAGAATATGCAAATGGCTGACACATCTGCTTCTATCAGTTGATTATTTGCATTCCAACCGTGTTCTACATAGAGATCTAAAGGTAAATAATTGCAATTTTATCTCTTTTATTATGGCCCTTTGGACAACTTCCATTTTAATCAATATTGTCCTCAGCAGTTTCATATTTCAATAATTGTTCTTCATAATGCATGTTGGGGTTCACATGTTTGTTCCCCCCTCAGTTTTTGAGATAATACAACATCAATCAATTTATCTTTAAAAACGAGTCATCCTTATCGAATGAGCCAATCTCTTGGATTGTGAGGCGAATCAAGTCACTCGGGGAGCACATGAGTGACCTCAGCCAAATTTCACTCTCGTGGTTGATCGAACTATTGAACATAACTCGCTGGTTAAACTAGTTATGTTATTTTTAAAATAAAATCTCTCTTGACATGTGAAATAATTGCAAATGAGTTTCTATTTAATTTCAGTGCTCAAATATATTCCTCACCAAGGATGGTGATGTTCGGTTAGGTGAGTAGCTTTTCAATGTTTTATCTATAAAATTTTTTGTCAGAATTTAGTTTTAGGGTCTGCTTGGGGCAGCTTGTGCGTTTCAGGATAAGCTGATTATCTTGAAACGTGGCCAGCGGGTCGACCCCTGACCCGCGGTTCGCGTTTAGTGTAAAAACTCAAACGCAGTTTCCGATAAGCTAGCGAAACGCGCGAACCAAACGGTGCGGCGGCGTTTTCAAGAAAACGCCGCCCACACTTATAAGCTGCCCCAAACGGACCTTTGGTAAACATTCTAATTTCACAATTTAATGATGCTAGGATATTCTTCCCTATTTTTATCTTTTAGGTGACTTTGGACTTGCAAAGCTGCTTAATTCAGAAGATCTCACCACCTCGGTACATTATTTTTTGAATAGTCTACTTCACTGATAAAGTATGATATAATAAAGAAGATAAAGTCCAAGACATGCAAAGTAGTTTAGTTTGGTTTGCTACTTTTGTTATATTGTTAATGTCAAAATCTTTTGCTAAGAAGATAAAATCCAAACTATACTATCATGTCGGTTGGTGCTAATAAAATTTTAGTTTTCCTAGGACTTGCAATTGAAGGGGAAAATATTTAAGATATATATATATATATATATATATATATATATATATATATATATATATATATATATATATATATATATATATATATATATATATATAGTTTTGTTGCATGCAAAGAGGCTAATATGAACTAGATGAATTTATTAGTATTTATTTTCATAGTCTAGAGATTCTCTTCTTTAAGTTAATATTTAGACATGTAGTTGGAGATTTTGTTTTAAAAGTTTTTGTACATTTTGAAAATAGTCTCCAAGTACTTGAATTACATGCAATATTTTCAATTTTAAATCCATTGTCGCCTATGTTTTAAAGCTTTACGCGAGATCAAAAAAAGTTTTTTCATGGAAAGGTTTAGTTATGTTTTTTGCATGTTAGAGAAGAGAGTTCTACGCAATATTCTAACAAGATCAAAGGATTCTTTCTTCAAAACAGTTAAAACTTCTTTAAAAGAATGTGTATGGAAAAAACCTTTTTCTTAATTAAAAGGCAAATTAAATCTTATATTTTCATAAAGTCACATTGATGGTTGTTTGCTAAGTGTGTGAGCTAAATTAAAAGGCTTTTGAAGGCATATCAATTTAATATTCATTGATGGGGATGGCCATTCATTGCATGGGGAATCTAACTAATGAACTACTACTTAATGTGTACCAGCAATAATGGTAAGACCTTAGCTATGTTGTAGTTACACTCAAAATATTGATTTGAAATTCATCACAAGCACCTTCTTGATTGCTCTAACTAATAGATTAGCTCCTTTATGAGTCATCATAGCTTAGTTTGCATCATCCTCCATCAAAGTTTAACTAGAATGATGTTCTAAGTATTTCCATATTTCATGTTTATTGAAAGGGAATGCATAAGAGTGTTAAAGTAATTGTTATGAGGTGCTCACTGATTGCAATATTTGCTAGTCAACAAAAAGTAGGGAAGATTCGTACAAATAATGGAAAATAATTTGGTTCTTTACATGCTTATATGAATTTGTTGATTTTAATGAGGTTCTTCATAAAAGCTTAGACGTTCCTAACACTCGGATCTTAGAAGAAGTAAGGATTTTTTTGTTAAAAAACCACAAACGATAAGCAAACATAGTACATTGCTAAGTAGAAAAGATCTTTCTTTTCAGAAAAAAACAATATTGAGATGGTCTAACGTATAACACATGAATTGAATCAATATAAGATGCCACTTAAATGATTAGAACAGGCAATGTTGAGGGCACCAAAGTGTACCCTATATTGGTTTAAAATATGATGATTGTATAATGGTGAGATAGATCAAATTAAAGGTTGTTGACCTTACTTTTGGTTGAGGTTTAGTGTTTCCTCTTTAGTAGCCTAAGGTCTAGTCATAGGACTTTCCTGTTGACTATACCTAGAAAACTAGAAAAGAAACATCTCCATTAGAAATTCTACCCTTTTCTTTACTCAACTTGAAGTTCCACATATTGGTCCTAACCTTTAGCACTTAGTAGGTGGGTTCATTAGAGGGGAGCTCAAGGTGAGTTTCCATAGGACTGCTTACCCTTAGGGTTGACTCTGGGTGTTGGTCTAGGGCTAATGCACTCACTTTCAGTCACTCTCACTCACAATCACTCACAACCCTAAACCCAAATTTTCCTGACTTTGGTCTCTTGATCCTTTGGGAGACTCATGTAGATGGTCCCCTAAATCCACTAGCCCTACTCTAGGGTTTAGCTAAGACCAGTACATAGAGGACCAAACGGGGTTTCCATTGGTCCATAACTCATTTATGGTGGTTATCTCCCTAATTCTACCAAAATATCCAACTTAGCATTTTGCCCCAAATTACCTAGATACCTTTGGAGCCCTAAATTTGGCCAAAATTCTCAAATTCACCCAAAATATCCAAATTTGTTCAAAAATCATTGCAAACCTTTTAAAAATACCCAAATTACCCAAAACTACCAAAAAATGCCAAATTTACTAAAATGCCAAATTCATCAAAATTGCCAAAATTACAAAAATATCCTTGGCACCCCAAACTTTCCCAAAACCTTCAAAATCACTCCAAATGTCTACAAAACCCATTTGGTCCCCTTAATTGGCCCAATTTGACCAATTTGATCATTTTGGCCAAAACCCCCAAATTGTCTTTAAGGGCCCAATTTCCCTAAATTTACCTCAATTGTCCATCAATTTGGTCTCAATATCCCCCAATTTCAATCCTAAACTCAAATTCACCTTCCATATGATCAATTTAAACCAAATCCAAGCTCAATTGGCCCATGCTTTAAGCCCAATTTTGATCTAGGTCAAACCCCCAATTTTGGCTACATGACCTAATCCCACCAAATTGAACCCCATAGTCTACTCCATTGGCCTCAATTTGATTCTTAAACTCTTCACAGCAATCCTACACATCAAACTTGACCTTTAATTGGCCTTGGTGAAGCCTCAATTTCATTTAATTTCAACCCAAATCCAAAAATCCCCAATTTGCCCCAAATTGATTGTCTCCAAGTTCCACCAAATTGATTGTCTTAGCCCAAAAATTGGCACCCAAGTTATGTTGAAAACTCTTCATGAGATTCCTAATGACCATTTTAAATAATAAATTTGGACTTAGCCCAAACCTAGCCCAATCTAGACCCAAGTTTAGCCCAACATGCCCAAAGTGACCAAATTTCCAAAATCCTTCAAATTGAACCCCCAATTGAACTCAAAATCATTTAAATCCTTCACTAAAACTCTTCATTACATTCATCTACACAATTTTGATCAATCATTTAGGCTCAAAGTTATGGCTAGCCTAAACAAAACCCAACCTTTGGTCATTTGGACCCAAATTGAACCTATACACCAAAATTGACCTAACCACCCTAAAGTCACCAAATTTGAAACTCCACATTCACTAAGCTTATCCTTTAGACTAGGCTAAACAACACTAAACTTACCCAAGCATGCTATGGACCAATTGATCCATAAATTAAGGGATTCATTCCTTTTTTTGGGCCTTAATCAAAAATCTCCCTCATCATCACTAACCCTTGGGGGTAAATCATAATTAAGCCCCCCTCTGACTCACTTGACTTCCTAACCACCTCCCCTGCCCTTACTGGCCGGCCTAGTCTGAGAGCCCCAAGGCCAAATCAAACCCAATCTAAACCCCATAGGCCACCTCACCCTAATTAACCTTTGGATCTCCTCAGCCTTCCATCTAAGCAAGCCTTTGCACCCAAGGTCAGGCTCTGAGCTCTCCTCTCCGACCATGGCTATAAAATGGCCCCTTCATGACCAAGAGAGAGGTGCTGAAATTTTCTCAAGGAGACCCCTCTAAATTGCTCCCATAGCCTCTTTGAGACCTCCTTAGTGCAACCCAACCACTTCCTTGGCCTAATTCCCCTTGTTGGAGTTCAATTTTTGAGCTTAAATCCTTGCTGGAGACAAGACAGAACTCTCCACACCTCCATAGTACACATAATTCAAATTAAACTCACACACACCTTCACCACAGTGAAAGAAGAAAAAGTCCCATCAAAACCCCCCTCACAGAGAGCCTCTACACAAATTTGGCCTTGATCGAATTTGGGTCTAGACCTTTCACGATGACCAGAGGCTCAATCCCTAGCCTCCTTGGCCTCCAAGAACGTGTCGAGCACCTCTGATTGAAGTTTCCCTTCTCAGAGCAAAGGTATTGAACTTCCCCTCTTACTGAGCCTATTTTGATTCTCCATTTGATTAGGGTTAGTTTAATGGCATGTTTACCATATGGATGTGTTCGACACACTTAGACAAGTCCATAGGATCAAACCTGAGGTCAATTGGTTGAGAAATGAGTTAGATCTTAGGGTTTTAATGTTAATGGTCATGGTTTCACTCTATTTGGGGACGATGACACGGAGCCGTTGGATTGCGTGTGTATCAAATGGAGGGCTCTGATTGCGCCAGATGGGAGCGTGATTCGTAAAGCGCGGGCCGAGTCAGTAGCTACGTGGAAGGCGGAATCCAACCAGAGTGCACCATACGTGTTTTTGGAGTCGTCGCATGATTGCGTGGCGCTGTGCGTTTAAATAGAAAAATAGGGATTTAAATAATTCAGAAATGCTTCTTACCTTCAAAAATCCATAACTTGGTGTAGAAAAATCACAAAAATAAAATAAAAATATCCTAGTGCTCAGTGAACATAGGAGAATAATATGGAAATAATTTCAAGTTTATTTTATGATTATTTTATTTTTAATTAATTAAATACTGATTTAAATATTTTAACTCTCCATGCATGTAGACATTTTACCATGGCTTGATATTTTGGCATGTTGTTGCATCTGTCTTGGAGAATATTCTTTGATTTTTCCAAAGTCAAAGAAGACCTCTAGACAGAGATCCATATTTTTCAAATTTATGTCTATTAATTGCATAAATTATTCATAATAATTTGCATGTTGCATAAAAAAATCCAAGAAAATTTTGGAAGTTCTATTGTGATCAGAGAAACCTTTGGAAAATATTTTATGAGCTAAGTCATTAAGAACACACTTAACTCTCACAAAACCCTAAAACACAAATAAAATTAATTTGGGAAATATAAACATCTAAATGACTTGATTTTAAATCTCCATTGTGATTTAAAGTTTAGAAAACTCCCCATAAGATTTTCAAAATATTTGGAGCTCATTTGAAAACTCAAATTGATTTTCTAAGTTAAATATCATTTTGACACTAAAATGATTTTTAATAATTAAAATATAACTAAAAAATTTATAAAATTTAGTTTTGGGAGTTCTTTGTGATCAGATGAATTTTCTGAAACTAAAATTGTAATTAAAATAAAAACTTCATGTTTAAGCCTATTTTGAATATTTAAATAATTAAAAATTAATAAAAATCACAAAATTAATAAAATTCATGAAAATGTTCTAAATTGTTTCTTAAGTACTTCGGAATAATTGGAATATTTCTCCTAATTGTCTAAGTGAAGATATTGAATTTTAAAACTTAAAATAAATTTTTAAAGGCTAAAAATGAATTTTTCTTAATCTTTCACTTAAAAAATTCTAATAATTAAAAAAAAATCAGAAAAATTTAAAATTTGTTCCTCTGGATTCTTTGACCTTGAAGAGATTTGAAAAAAATATAAAACTTAATTTTTCCCATTAAAAATATTTTAAAATTAATTAATAATCCAGAACTTAAAATAATTTTAATAATTCAAATAAAACTCAAAAAATCATGAAATTTGGCCCAATAATTTCCCTAGTCTAGGTATACCTCCAGTAAAAATTTCAATGGATTAGGCTTTACCTTGGTCAATTTGTTACATTTTCTTTGAAAAATCCCATTCTTGCATATAAATAATTACATAAATTAAATCAAAATTTACAAAATCACATTTTCTCCTCTGATGTCTTAATTGACCCATGAGTAAGGTGGGATGAAAATTCCAAAGTCATTTGAATTAAATTTTATGAATTATGAAGTGATAGAGCCTTAGGGGCAAAAGTGTAATTTGGTAATTCAAGAAAGGGAAATGGGCAACCTTTGATCTTAATTAACATATTTGGATGATTGAAACACAAGGGATTAATTGGTAGAAACCAATCTCACTTTTTCCAATTAAAGGATAAATTTGAAATTTCCTAGGTTATCAAAATTTGGAAGCCTACCAAATTGAATGATCCTAGACTTAGGGGTATACTTTTGGGTGCTAATAACTCACTAATTTAATACCCCTATCTGGTGATCAAGTGACATTCAAATGTTTTGATGATGGATTATTATCACTTAAAATTTAATCTCTTAAAAAATGACTAAGACATCCACCAGGATCTTAAGGGCTTAGTAGTGACCTAAGCTAAATCAAATTTGATTAAATACGGATTAGAAAAGTGAATGTAACTAGAAATTGAACACCTTTGAAACACTACAAGCCCAAGTTAAAACCCAAATTGGCTAAGTGTCTTAATAACACTAACTTGTCCCTTTAAGGTCTTCTCCTACATAATTCTCGAATTGAATGATAAATGATAATTATCCTACTATTAGGGATAATTGAAACATCACTGTTCATTGAACACTAGAAATATTTGCAGGATGAATTATTACGCAACATAATAAGGTTAAATGAGCTCAAGACTTTTCACCAGGCGTTGAGGGGAAAGCATGGACCTGTCTTTTTCTCATGACCTGTTGGATACCTCGGAGGTCTACTAAACTTGATATGTTTTGCCTAATGAAATCACCCTTAGTCAAATTAATAGATGCTCACCAAGATATGATTTATGATTTTGATAGATAACCAAAACCTCATTTTTCCACTTTACATAAAATGCCCTTACATGCATTTTGAGTTTCAGGTGGTGGAACGAGAAGACTCGTCAGGTACGCTTTTACAGTTTACGGTACCGTTTTTTTCTATACTTTCCATTATGGACTTTTATGCTTACAAAACTTGCATGCTAAACAACGATGTCACCCTGCATGAAAACCAAAATTGCTAAGATAGCCGCAAAACCAAAACAAAAATTAAAATCAACCAAGATAAAAATCACCTCTAAAACATTCAAAATATAAAACAACTCAAAATTTAATCACAAACATCACAAAACCACAATTGTAACTAAATTAAGATGTCTCTATCGGATGATCGGAATCCCTCGGAGGAGGTAACCTACGGTTGCTAACGAGGCTTCCCACGGTCCAAATGAAAGTATGGAACTCATTAAGTTAATTTTAGTAAATTCATTTGGACTAAGTGATTCTAATAGAAAATAGTGGTACCGGAACGAGTGAACCATGGGATCCTAACCGGTATCACTCTAATTAACTTTAACATGCCCTCATAAATTTTTAAAGAACTACAAACATAGGGCCATCTGATTTCACATCATAACTTGACACACTAGAAAACTTAAACTCGCAACGACGAGGAGCTTGTAGCTAGCATGGTGGGCAGCACGACCATCTTCAACAGCAAAACCTGTATTCCCCAGTTAAACCAATTCCTTCCTTAGAATTAAGAAACCAAGTCATAGGATTTTGAGGTTGTCTGCTTATACAACATAAATCCTCACCTTATCTTTAGGCCTTTGTACAGCTCTATTGTACAATCTAAGCCCT
>NEWO01000043.1:1685595-1697346 GCA_003013225.1 Phalaenopsis aphrodite | reverse complement strand
CTTTATACACAAGCATTTTCATAATCTATGCAAAATAACAATAAAATATATGCTAATTTAGTTTTATGATATCTTCTGATTTTTGAACCAAAATAAGTTAAAAAAGTTTGCAATCCCATGAAGCCAATTTATTAGTGATTAATGGATTTCATACTTTCTAGATTGTAGGAACTCCAAACTACATGTGTCCTGAGATACTAGCAGACATACCTTATGGCTATAAATCAGATATCTGGTCATTAGGTAACATTTTCACCATTAATTAACTCTTTACAAAGTTTTCTTCTTCTTTTTTTCTCTTACACATAACCCCTCTCAATGCTTTTATTTAAAATAAACTTCAGGTTGTTGTATTTTTGAGATTTCAGCACATCAACCAGCTTTCAGAGCTCCAGTAAGTATATCTATATACATATATTCACATTCAGATTGTTTGCTAGAGTGTTGAAGAAGCAATCTAATCTTTCTTTTCTTTGTTGTTAACAAAAATACTCAAACAGGACATGGCAGGACTGATAAACAAAATAAATAGATCAGCTATATCTCCAATGCCAACTAAATACTCTTCTTCACTGTAAGTATTTTCATTCAAACAAAAAATATCAAATACTAGAATAAATTAAAGATTTTTTGCTAATATATATTTTTCTATGTAATAACAGTAAGAGATTGATCAAGAGCATGTTGAGAAAAAATCCAGAGCATAGACCAACGGTAAGTTCCTAAACAACACTAAGAGGCTGTCTGGCAAAGAATTTAAGGTGGGATTTAGGCAGGATTTAAGTGAAATCTTGTCAGGCGATCATTTTGGACAAAATAAGTTCTACCATGCTGTAAATTTGTATTCATGGATTTCGGGTGTAAATCCTGGTTACAATTGAGTGCTTTGGATTTAAGGTGCAGCTTGATAACTGTCGCAGCGCAGCTCAGTAACCGTCGCGGCACAGCATGGTAACTGTCAAACATTTTCACTGGATTTACAATATTTACTAAATCCGTTGCCAGACTGTTCTTGACATTTACCCATTCAAGATGCAGTAAATTCAAATTTACGGGATGTACTAAATCCTAGTAATAAGTCTCATCTGTTGCTAGACATCACCTAACATACATCAAAACAAAAAAAGTTTACTTACACAATGCAAATTTCAGGCAATTGAGTTGTTGAGGGACAGCCACTTGCAGCCATATCTCGCTAAATCCTGCAATCCTTCTTCATTCTTACTTCCGATAAAGCCAACCATGATAGCATCACCAGAGAAGCAAGCCAAAAGACAAAGTGATGAAAAACCAGTAGCTACAAAATGTACAAGAAAACATGTGTTGGGTACTCAAAGTTTAGAAACACCTGCAATAGATTTTGTTATAAGAACTCAAGAAAACATGCCAAACAATTTTGAAATGGACTCCACCCTTCTAACATCCTTGCAAACTAGCAATGATGTAAAACAAATAAAATCAAATGATGGTCAACAAGTTATAGATAAAGTTGATTCCAAAGAACAAAATAAGCTCCTAAGAACAAAAACTGAAGCAGATGAGATGGGAGGAGTCACGGAAGAAGCTTCTTCGGCAAGCACACTAACCATTGTACAAGCAGATAACACACAAGCTGATCAGTGGGAAAGCTTGAATGTGATTCAGCAGCGAGCTGATGCTCTTGAGTCTTTACTTGAGTTGTGTGCTCAGCTTTTGCAGCAAGAGAGGCTAGATGAACTTGCTGGAGTTTTAAGGCCATTTGGAGAGGATGTTGTGTCTTCAAGAGAAACAGCAATCTGGCTTACAAAAAGTCTCATCTCTAATGCTAAAGTTGGCAGGGAGGCTAAAATATAGTAATATATGGCTTGGAATTGCAATCAATTACTATGAAAAAGATGGACTCTTTTATGAAACTTTCATGTGTGGTTACTTTGAATTAAGTTTTTTTCTCATGACCAAATAATGGATCAAATAGATATCACCACGTTGTAATACTTTTATATAACAATACAAAATTGCAAGTGAATAAGTTCAACATGTAGTATTAACCAACATTAACATATTGGTGCAAAAACATTTAGCCTCAAGAATAAAGTTGTATATATTACACAATGCCATGGTTGCAAACAAGCAAATTGTGTCTATTCTCTTTAAAATGTTGCAATTTTAGTAAAATTAATTCTTATAATATTTGTCTCTAAACAGGGTCACTATCAAATTTTTCATGCCAAAAGGAAGAAACTCAAAAAAGTATGAACAATTCATCAATATACTTTCCAAAATTTTTCTTATCAATGTCCAAAGCAGCTATTGGTTAAAAAACTTGAAAACTTAAAGCATGATGTTGTATGTGTAGAAGCATTGATCTCTAAAACATTACAATAATGGTTAGTTGTGTGTTCTTTTGAAAGTGTGATATGAAAAATATATTTCATGTATTGTGTTATATTTGATAAATAAATTACAATTGCTTGTGCATCAAATAGCTAACAAAAATGGAATTGAAGAAATATATAATGTTAAAGACTTTTAAGTTAAGATCATTTTCAAAACCTGAGTGGTGATTGCATGAGCTAAAATAGATATTATGTAAATTTTCAAGCTTTAGATGAGGATTTAAAATTGTGGGGAATGTGATGAGTTATGAAGGATTAATCTAAGAGAATTAAAGTTAAGTCATTTATCCAAAAGATGAAATATGTTTCAACCCAAAAGATTTACTTATATGTTGATATCAGTCATTAGATTTTTTTTTTTTCATAAATATAGTTTTAATTATTTTGTATAATTATAAACCTGAAAATCTCCCAATCAATTTATAGGATTAATTTGGTCTTTTGGGCATGACCAAAAAACTGAACATAATGCAACACTTGCTATAAGCGATGAACAACATTATACGAGTGTCATAGAACTAGCCACTCCCAACATGCAATTGATCTTGATTGACATGTCTTATGCATGAGCTAAAGGATTTAATCTTTAGATTCTTTCATCTTTCAAATGTAATCTTTAAGATCGGGCAAAAATGCCATTACTTGTGATAATAGGCCCTATCATCTTTTGTTGAAAAGTTGGTATTTCAAGTGATGAGAGTTAGAGTAGAAGGTTGTGTTATTATAGGTATCATACTTGTTAATCATTTAAAACATGTTCATAGAACTCTTGATGTTACATTAATTATTCATAGGTAGGACCAAAATGTTATGCACTTGTACATTCATGGTAACATATGGGTTATCATCTTAGTAATGCAAAAAAAAAACTAACATACTGCATACAATATGATTTCTTACATAGAAATCTCAAAACGAAAGACCGATTAGGTTTGACTTAAATGAATTAGTTGTATTATAGCTTGAAAATTACAACGGTCTATCCTTCTTTGTTATATTTAGAGAAGGTGATATGACAAAACCTTACCTTTTCTAAAGGGTCTCATGTAAATAAAATAGATAATATTATACAATAATACAAGGTAACTGCGTTTGTATCAGTCATTCCATGATGAGAAGTGATGGACATGCAAAGGCAAACATTAGTATAAATTAGCAATAGATGGCAAAAAATAATTGACATTGGCACTAGTCAACTACAATTGACAATGAATGTCAATTGCTTGTGAGAGTAGAGCTAGAAATTCTCATTGTCCTAAAATTCTCTCCTCCCTTCAATGTACAAATATATGACATGTTTATATATATTTTTAACGGTTGTTTCAATTATTTTATTGGAACCCCAAATAATCAAATAAATGTTCCATAAAGATCTTGATCAATCTTTTGATATTTTTTGAATATCTTAGTGCATCAATAAGTTAATTAATTAGGAAATTATGGGGTTATTAAATATATTGCTTTGAAAAGCTTATTCAAATATAAGCATGTGGGAATCATAATTAATTTGATCCCTCTAATAGCCTTCTAAAGTTTTTTGAGCTTGATTTAAGCACATTTAGACTCACATCAAGATCATCTTGGTATTTTTGGTTCTTCAAGTATAAAAAACTTATTTTGATCATAAAATTTTTGAATGTTGGATCGTGGTGATCTTCGACCCAAATTTGAATTTTTTTAAAAATATTTTGAACTTTTAAGAATTGAAACCTGCTTCAATTGTATGTTTAATTAGGGGTTAGTATAGGAAGGTCGTAGGTCTTTATAAAAAAAAATTGTGGGTAAAATATATTTTTGAAAGGATATTATAATACTTTTCTTTTTTTGTAAAATTGGAGAATAATTTACTTATAATAATCACATTCTAATAAAAATGAATATAAAATAATTAATCATGAAAAAATATCAAAAGGTAAAAATTAGTATTCAAATAAATAATATAGTATCTATTTGGAATTTAAAAGAAAGCCTCCCTAAATGATTCTTATTGATTTTTTTGGGGGAAATTTACATACATACCACACAATTCCTTAAAATTTGCATTTATATCTCTTAAAGTTTGATATTTACATTTATAACAATTTGGTATTATAAACTTATGAATTAAATGGTGCGTCACATTTTAAAAGTTAAAAGTGTTTGTATTTTTAATATGATATTAAAGGTCAGACTATTAGTATGTAAATATGAAAGTTTAGGTGTTTTATATGTAAATATATAAGAATTGTGTGATATGTATATAAATACTTTTATTTTATTTTAATGACATGCCACTTCTCATTGATATTGTTGACCAAGATTTGTCCTTAAATCACACCTAAGGAATAGACTGTCAGATAGAAGGAAGAACATGCGATTGAAAAAGAATTGGGCAGTTTAGCAGTTAAGGCAAGAATGTACAGAGGGAGTGAGATCAAAAGGGCCTTTTTAGCTCCAGTGAACTTGAATCAGGGTCAAAATTAGGATCCTCTATTTACATTGATTAACCCCTATTTATATGGGTTGGACTTCAAAAAATAATATATTTAGCACTATATCATTTCTAAACCTTTGAGCATATACAAATGTCTTATCGGTAATTTCCCCACGAAAACTAAGGTCTTCGAACGATCTTCTTCTGATTGACTTCCTTGGTGAATGTGGAGGCTCTCTGCCTTCTGTGATCCTCGATCTTGACCTTTCATAGTTGACCCATGAGCATTTGATCTAGAGTTCCTTGGTTGTTTTATACATGATTTTCTAATATTTCGAGTCAACCTCTTTATTGTTTGCCTTTGTACTCCCCTATCTGGCTGCTTATACTAGGGGATGAGTTGAGTATTTTCCGACCTCCTTTGATGATCTGAGTAACACTTTTGATTTTACATATTTAGTCTCTTGATTATCTTATATCTCAAAAAATCATGATGTGAAAAGAACGAAGGAATTAAATGTAATTATTAATCTTGACTTTTAATTAATGCTCGTAATGTGAATATTTTCTCGAATTATGTGTCTTGGTACTTATAAAAAGAATGATGAGACGTCTCGTGGGCCCATTTATTTGTATATAAAAGGAAAAAATACGTATATATCTGCTTTCTGTGCTGCGGGGCCATCTAATGGATTGGAATCAGGGAGCCCTAAGCCACAAGAAATATTTGTGTATGTAAGGCGTACGCAGAGCTGCGTACGTCTAGTATGTTACAGGGAGGGTATTGGGGGTTATATCAACGTTATAACCTCTGTAATCTCCCTGTAACCTGATGCGCAGAAACTTGGGATTAAATTAACAATAAATATGCAATGTAACCCAAACAATATTGTAACTTTAATAAAAAAAATTATCTTTAAAACCTCTTTTAAACCCCCAGTTCTCTACTACATATAACACAATTATACGTATCGTTCAAGTAATACAGGACTCTAATTGAGTCCTAAATATCGATCCCACAGGGAAGCTAGAAATATATATAAGCTAGCTATTAATATTCTATTCTTTAATTAAAATAAAAATAAAAACAAAGTAAAGTACGAAGTTTGCAGTTAAACTACTCAAGTGAAATGCTACTAAATATGCAGATGTACAACTACAATAGTTAAGTTAAATTAGATGCTAAACTTTCAAAAATAAAATTGTTGAAATAAAACAAAGGTTTTTGTTGATGAAAATTTCAAGTATAAGAAAACCCTCTTCCCCTTTACAATGAAAATATGGCTTGTGAAGAAATTGAAATCATTTGAAAAATATATTTAAAAACTGTTTTGTGTCAAATAGAAGTAATCTTATTTTCTACCCTCTTCTGAGTGCTATAAAAAACATTGATTAATCTAGAGTTTGGTCCCTAATTATGTGGTTAGACAGGGAGGATATTGACTGTCACTCCAGAGCTCCCACTACTCCCTCACCTGAGGGCTAACATGTTCGCATTACTTTCCAATCAACTGAACCAAATTGAGGATTTTAATCTGTCACCTTAAAATCTTTCAATTCTACATCCAGCAAAGTTTATTTCCTTATTTATTTGCACCCAATCCCATGGATGTCATACTCTCCCATGAAATCAAATGTGATTCTCCCTTTATTGTAGAAATAATATCCCCTTTTTAAAACATATGTTTCTCAATACATTTTAACAGTTCAACTAAAACAGTTCAATTAGCCGGATCGAAAAGTAAATGAAGTTTGAAGTTCAAATCATCACAAATTATCAACATTTAAAACTATAGAAAACAAAATCAATTCTTCACAAAATCATTTCTTCAAAGTAGGGAGAAGGATAAAGAATACTACTCAGAATTTATGAGAAAAATATGATAAAACACGGACTTCATATATAAAAACAAGTTTACAAACAAAAGAAATGAAAAATATAACTTATCTTATAATCCTTCCCAAGAAAACCCTTAGAAGTTCTCTCCATGCCTTTTTCTCTTTACAAGCACTCTCAATTCTATCTTAGNATCAGGGAGCCCTAAGCCACAAGAAATATTTGTGTATGTAAGGCGTACGCAGAGCTGCGTATGCTGGTATGTTACATGGAGGGTATTGGGGGTTATATCAACGTTATAACCTCTGTAATCTCCCTGTAACCTGATGCGCAGAAACTTGGGATTAAGTTAACAATAAATATGCAATGTAACCCAAACAATATTGTAACTTTAATGAAAAAAATTTATCTTTAAAACCTCTTTTAAACTCCCAATTCTCTACTACATATAACACAATTATACGTATCATTCAAGTAATACAGGACTCTAATTGAGTCCTAAATATCGATCCCACAGGGAAGCTAGAAATATATATAAGCTAGCTATTAATATTTTATTTTTAAATTAAAATAAAAATAAAAACAAAGTAAAGTACGAAGTTTAAAGTTAAACTACTCAAGTGAAATGCTATTAAATATGCAGATGTACAACTACAATAGTTAAGTTAAATTAGATGCTAAGCTTTCAAAAATAAAATTGTTGAAATAAAACAAAAGTTTTTGTTGACGAAAAGTTCAAGTATAAGAAAACCCTCTTCCCCTTTACAATGAAAATATGGCTTGTGAAGAAATTGAAATCATTTGAAAAATATATTTAAAAATTATTTTGTGTCAAATATGAGTAATCTAATTCTCTACCCTCTGCCGAGTGCTATAAAAAACATTGACTAATCTAGAGTTTGGTCCCTAATTATGTGGTTAGACAGGGAGGATACCGGGTGTCACTCCAGAGCTCCCACTACTCCCTCACCTGAGGGCTAACATGTTCGCATTACTTTCCAATCAACTGAACCAAATTGAGGATTCTAATCTGTCACCTTAAAATCTTTCAATTCTACATCCAACAAGTATATTTCCCTATTTATTTACACCCAATCCCATGAATGACATACTCTCCCATGAAATCAAATGTGATTCTCCCTTTGTTGTAGAAATAATATCCCCTTTTTAGAACATATGTTTCTCAACACATTTTAACAGTTCAATTAAAACAGTTCAATTAGACCGATCGAAAAGTAAATGAAGTTTGAAGTTCAAATCATCACAAATTATCGACATTTAAAACTATAGAAAATAAAATCAATTCTTCACAAAATCATTTCTTCAAAGTAGGGAGAAGGATAAAGAATACTGCTCAGAATTCATGAGAAGAATATGATAAAACACGGATTTCATATATAAAAACAAGTTTATAAACAAAAGAAATGAAAAATACAACTTATCTTATAATCCTTCCCAAGAAAACCCTTAGAAGTTCTCTCCAAGTTTTTTTCTCTTTACAAGCACTCTCAATTCTATCTTAGAAGTGTAATAAAGAATAAATCTCTCACCTTCCCTGTCCTCTTATAATCCTAGAAGACAATCTCCTAGACCTTGACTTTCTCTCTCTATATCTTCCTCTTGGTTCTCACACCACCTGTCTTTTTTCACCCCCCTCTTAAAGTTCTTCTCACACTTGATTTTTATCCTCCTCTTAAAAGAATTTCAATTTCTCTCCAAAATTCAAATCTCAAAGCTATGAATTCAAAAGATGTGCCTCTTTGATCAAAAAGTCAAATCCCTTCAAATTAGAACCTTCAAAAGTGTCTAGATGCATTGAATCACTCTATGGGGTGTTTAGAAAAAGTGTCCCTTTAAAAATTTGAGCAAAATTTGTCTCGAACTGCCTTAATTTGAAAAAATCGCATCAAGCGCATCATGTGTCAGCGTTCTGGATTTTGGCGCATCATGCACCAAACTCCAAAATTTGTTGTTTTTGCTCTAAATTTTGCTCCTTTTGCTATTTTTGCTTCAAATGCCTAAAAATAGTATACCTGCAACAAAAAAACAAAAATACTTTTCTTAAAGTGCAATATCACCCAAAATAGGCATAAAAAGGGTACTTAAAACAATATATTATTTTTATATATCATAACCTACCTATAACCTACCTGTAACTAGTAAGTTTTGCGCTTTTGTTTTCATATACTTGTAAGTTACATGTAGCTTACAGGTAGAATACAGGGAGGTTACAGGGAGTATAACGCGGATATAACCCTCAATACCCTCCCTATAACCTAGCAAACGTACAGAGCGTTGCGTACATCATACGTACGCAAATATTTCTCCTAATCCAGTCGATTCGTTTGGTAATTATAAAATTCCCATAACTGTTCCTATTATTTATTTCAAGGATGAATCTAGTCCATTTCTTCAGTTTGGGAGCATAACTGTCAGGATTATGAATGGGATGCAGGTATTTCTACGCCTGGTTTCTTCTGGCCATTTCACATTCCATTCTTTTTTTTTGTTTGTTTATTATGTCAAGTACTATGAGTTATTTACATCATTTTTGAAAATGTAGGTTCTTGCTAGAACATGCTCTGCTCCACCAAATTTGGATGAGAAGAAACGAGATCAGGTATACTAATTTGATTCTATTGCAGTTTGGTTATTATAGTTATTATTGAATATAAGCAATCAAAGTGTATAAATTTCATCACCCTTTTTTTCCACATGCACATGCTTTTACATTTGGAGTTGTTGACCCTTTTAATGGGGGATTTCTGTATGATATTTTGTTATTTGTCATTTTATTTTTTGTTGAATTTCAACATTATATTATGCATTTTCATGATGTTATCAAAACAATATCTTGTAGAATATGAGTGAAACACGTTTTTTATTTTTCTTTTTGGTTGATGGAAAATCCAGATCTATATTTTTTGGGGAGGGAAAGTATGAGCCGAAGCAATGTTGGTTGTAAACTTTTCTTTTCTTTTTGTTATTATGTTTGATTACAAATTGGATAATAAGAAATTGCATATTCTTACATTTTCTAAGGAAATTCAATTGTCAGCAATTAAATTGAACCAATCAGGGGCAGAATGACCATTTATCCAGTAATGTATGTGTTTATTTGAAATGATTTTTATTTAACTTTGACAGATATAATGATTTTATTGTCTCTTATTAAATATGATTTTTTCGATTTTTGACGACTTGCATGTTATGTTTCAATTTCTTTTGCGAGTATGGTATGTTCATAGAGTAATATAAGGGTTTTTTTTCCATAGTGACTTTATTTTGTTTGTCATTTTCACCTATGGTTTTTTTCTCTTCTTTGGCATGTCTAGTTCTAGTTACACCAACCCCGTGGACTTTATCACAATAAACTTGTCAAAGTTGTCGAAAAAGACTCACGAGCAAGTGGAGCAATATAGGCAGATATGCATGTTCGTCTATTATATTTGGCCTAGGTGGCCAAGAATAACTAGAGTGTAAATGCCTTCCAAGATAATGAGTTGTTGTTTTACAATGATCGGTTCAGACTCAGCATCCAACTTTCTCTCGACCATGAGTTGGTGAGTATCTTTATCTTTTATGGAGTTAGCCCGACAGAAATGATGTCAAATTCCATCATTATTACAATGACCTTGGTGGTGTTCATGTGGCAAATGAAGATTCTTTTTTTTGATAGGGCTCTTTAGGTTTATCTTCACCATCAACCTCTATCTGAAAGCATTCCTTAGGAATGAAGATCCCTTTCAAGAGCTGAAGAATAATGCGAAGGGCTGAAAGTTGAAATTCTACATTGTCTCTATTGAGGCAGGTTGGTCGACTGGGATAAGATCGTTTGAAGTACCCAATGCAAAAGACAAGCCAATTCCAAGACCTCTGTGAAGGTCATTGGTTTGAGTTGGTTCAGGTCGTACCTGAACTGCTTGCTGCAGATTCCTTGCTTCAGAGCAGTCTGAGCGATTTGAGGCTCCAAGTTCTTTACCTCCATAGGCTTTCGTTCTTTCCCTGTAGGATATGGAGAAGGGTCTTGGTATCCTTTCATGTGCTTCTACGCGTTGGCGAAGTGCGCTATAAAGAGTTTTCTAAATTTGTATAAGGATAGGATGACCCGGTCTAGCAAGCTGTTAAACCACCGAAGCACGGCCTCCTTTAGTATGGTTAGAAGGAATCGACACTTCATAATGTCATTGATCCATAGAACTCCAACTGATGATTTGAAGGAAGTTATGTGGTCCATCGGGTTGCTCTTTCTCTTGTAAATATTAAGATGGAGAATCCTTAGCTTTGTCATGGGTATAGTTTTTAGGATTTTTCGAGAGAAGGCCCTATCTGCAATAGGCCAGGCGGGCACTCGTACACAATCCACCCGAAGCTTGATCATCGACATAGATGTCGCACTGCCGACGGGCTGGGAGTAGTCCTTCTCTTCAGTCAGTCGTTTGCCAAACTGACCATTAGGTGCAGGTGGATCTTTGCGAGGGACCTTCTGAGGGTGAGTTCCTCGAGATTCTCCTTCTGAGAGTAGTGGTTGCATGTTCCTTTTGTTATGACCATTTGGAAGGCCTCGAACCGGTCCATTATTTGTGCTCGCAGTGTTGAACCTTTTCCTAGATTTCTTGACGTACAATTTCTCTATTGAATCTCAAGGGTATCACGTCCCTCTGCAAGGTTTCTACTTCATAGTTGGCTCTACTTTTTGTTTGGGGCTTGTCCATGCTCATCGCACCAACTTTTAAGATATTAAATCACAGATTGTCCTTCTGGTAAAACATGCCTCGAGACTTAGAGTCGGGAGAAGGTAAGTAGGAGAGAGAGAAAGTGACCGACAATGTTTTCTCTAGAGAGGGGTCGGGAGACAAAGTCCCTTTATTCATTATTTGGCCTCCTATTTATAGTGAGTTTTTTTGTACAATTATAGAAAAGATGGAGTAATTATGAAAATTTCCCTTAATTATCGAAAGAATAGAGCGATTATGAAAACCGTTCTTAATGCAATTAATGTGTTGATAAAAAATTGGATTTGCATGATTTAATTCTAGATATTTATTATAATTTCAATTTGAATATGGCAGCTATCAGTTGGTCGACGTATTTGAATTTGGTCAACCGAGGCGATCGATCTAATG
>NEWO01000043.1:1670423-1679932 GCA_003013225.1 Phalaenopsis aphrodite | reverse complement strand
CAATCAGGGTCCCACAGCTTTGTATTTTATCCAATTCACGTCAATTTTGAGTCCATCGAACTTTTTCGCTTTTGCATAACTTCATATATTTGAACCGAACCCAAATCAAACCGGAATTGGATGGTTAGCCAGCCTAAGCAGAACTCCAAGCAGAACTCTGAGCTTATAACAGTAACAGTGACCAGAAGACATTAATGCATCCTGCCAAACATTTCGCTATTCTCTCCATCAATGCGCTGACCTTGCTCGGGCCCATAACGTACAGAAAAAACCAGAGGAAGTCCACGATCCACATAAATTATAATGGATTAGAGGTAAGAGAATCAGCTCCTTTCATGGAGCTTGAAAGCCATCTTCTTGCCTGATCATTCAGCATTTTCACCCCCGTTCTTCACCAGTCAAAAGTTACTCCTGTCTCCTCTAATGGCCGCCGACCATCCCATCCCTCTCCTTCTTCATCTCACGCTCACTCTTTCACTTATATTTGCTGCCGTTTCAGTCTCAGAAACAGACATCCTGCTCGCCTTCAAGTCCTCCATTGAAGACCCCAACGCTTCTCTTCTGAGCTGGTTCCCCAACTCCACTGACTACTGTAACTGGACTGGAGTCACTTGCTCATCTTTATCCCCTCCATCTGCAACCTCATTAAACCTACAAAGCCTTAATCTTTCTGGAGAAATCTCCCCTTCCATATGCCAACTGCCAAATCTGCAAATCCTTAACTTAGCTAACAATCGCTTCAACCAGCCCATCCCCCTCCTTCTCTCCCAATGTACCTCCCTTCGCACCCTCAACCTCAGCAACAATGTCTTATGGGGAACTCTCCCAGATCAGATAACACATCTTTCTTCCCTGAAGGAGCTTGATTTGAGCAACAATCGCATCCAGGGGCAAATGCCTCTGAGTTTTGGCTTATTGGATGGGTTGCAAGTTCTCAACTTGGGAAGCAACTTGTTCTCAGGTACCGTTCATCCTCCTATCTTCCGGAATTTGAGTGATTTGGTCGTGCTAGATTTATCTAAAAACCCATCTTTGACATCAAAACTGCCCACGGAGATTGGAAGGCTTGGAAAGCTGAGAAAGCTTTTGCTGCAAAGCTCTGATTTTTATGGTGAAATCCCTGAATCATTTCAGGGTTTGCACGAGCTACAGTTTCTGGATCTCTCACAGAATAATCTGAATGGCAGAATCCCTAGAGGATTGGGTTTGGGCATGACAAACCTGGTCTCTATGGACTTGTCTCAGAACATGCTATCCGGTTCATTTCCTAGTGATATTTGCTATGGCAGAGCTCTCGTGGAGCTCAGCCTCCATGAAAATTTCCTTACTGGTCCAGTTCCTGAAAGCATTAGCAACTGCAATACTCTTCAGAGGTTTCAAGTGCAGGATAATATGTTTTCAGGAATTTTTCCTCCTGGATTGTGGTCCTTGTCCAACATAGCTCTTATCAGAGCTGAAAACAATCAGTTTTCAGGAGAAATTCCTGATCTAGTTGGAGTAGGTTCCAAGCTAGAGCAGGTCCAGATTGACAACAATAGCTTCACAGGGAGAATTCCTCACAGCCTTGGTCAAATACATACCATGTATAGATTCTCCGCTTCGCTCAATGGACTGGATGGCAATCTGCCTGAAAATTTCTGTGATTCGCCTGTGATGAGTATCATTAATCTGTCCCATAATTCTCTCTCAGGATCTATTCCTGAGTTCAGGAATTGCATAAGGTTGGTATATTTATCTCTGGCTGATAACAAGCTGACCGGGAACATCCCCTCATCTCTTGCTCAGCTGGCAGTGTTGACTTACATTGATCTATCTAGTAATGATCTTAGTGGGGAAATTCCACCAGAGCTTCAGAACTTAAAGCTTGCATTATTTAATGTCTCTTACAATCAACTTTCAGGTTCAGTTCCTCTCTACATAACTTCTGGCCTTCCAGCTTCATACCTTCAAGGAAATCCTGGATTATGTGGACCTGGACTGCCCAATACATGCAGTCTGTTGCAAAAGAGCAGCAAATCTAAAAGCTCCAAGTTGTTGATTGTTGTGGTTGCGCTAACCTTGACCGCTGTGGTGATGATTTTAGCTGTTATCTTCTTCACAATTCATCGGATGTCTGGGAAAAAATGGAGTTCTAGTGCTTGGAAGCCTGTGTTCTTTGGTTCTTTGGGTGTTTCTGAGGATGAAATAATAATGGCATTGGATGATAAGAATATTATTGGAAGAGGACCATTTGGTAGAGTTCATATCATTCAGTTACCAGACGGAGATTTCGTTGCCGTGAAGAAGTTAATGAGCATGGGAGCTGTGTCTTTAAAAAGAGTTAAAAATGAAATCAAAACATTGGCTAAGGCTAGGCACAAAAATCTCACAAAATTTCTTGGCTTTTGCTACTCAGATACTTCAGTTCTTCTTATTCATGAATATGTGAAAAAAGGAAGCTTAGGTGATGCTCTCCTGAGATCAGAACTCCCATTAGAGTGGAGAGTTAGATTACAAATAGCTCTGGGAGCTGCTCAGGGCCTTGCTTACCTTCACGAGGATTATGTCCCACATTTGCTTCATCGAAATGTGAAGTCGAATAATATTCTTCTTGATGAGGATTTTCGACCAAAGTTGACTGGCTATGGTCTTGATCGAGTGACCGGAGAAACATCATATCAAGCATGCTTGGCTTCTGAATTGGGTTCTTTCTGCTACATTGCACCAGGTATTGGAAAAGTCTATCATTTTTTTTAACAATTAATTTCATTATATTGGTTGCTTTTTCTCTCTATTTCTTAAGCCTTAACTGGACAACCTTTTCATAAAAATAATGTGTTATTAAGATCAACACATATTTTAATAGTTTCCTTATAAAAGGTGCACATTTCATGCATAATATCTCTAATAAATGTGAGTTTGAAATTATAAAATATTACATTTAGGATATTTTAAGTTTATCAATATTTGTGGGTGTTACTTTAATTTTTTATAATGCATGTCAAAAGATATGGTGCAGAGCTATCACCAGTACTAAGAAAAATGTGCTATAAAGATATAGAAAAGGACAAGTAAAAACACAACATAAAAAACATCAATATTTTTATGATTAAACTTCAACCAAATTTATGTCTACAATGGAGAAAATAGGATTTGATCCGCTAAAAAATAAATGCCACAATCATGGTTGGAAATTCAGCAGGGCTCACCAGATCTTCATAATTCTCAAATACATAAACAAAAAATGAAAATGAAGATAACCCCAGGAATCTCACGCAAAGAGATTATAATGCAAAAATATTTTTTTTGTTCTAGATGGTTTGGTCACATTAAACGTCGACCATTTGATGATTCGATAAGGAAAGTAGATATTTTAGATTCGACTTATGTTGAGAAAGGCAGAGTTAGACCTAGGAGGACTTAGACTTATTTTATAAAAATGATTTTAATTTTTTAGAACTAAGTGAAAATATGACACTAAATAGAACGCAATGGAGAAAAATGATTCATGTCGCCGACCCCACATAGTGGGATTAAGGCTTTGTTGTTGTTTGTTGTTGTTGTGCTATTGAAGTCACTCATTATGTTGAAATTTAGAATAATGCAGAATAAAGTGAGATATTTGATTATTTCATTAATGTGAGCGGGAGTATAAATAACCCTTACAAGAATCCAATAATAGGAAAAATAATAAAAAGGAAATGATATGAAAGGAAAGATATATCACTTAATCTCTTCAATAATCAATTCATATTAATTATTAGGAGACATAAGAAATAACATAAAATATGAAAACAAATAATTCCTAATCCAAGGAAATAAATATAAAATATAAAAAAAAATATTTTCTTAATTCTAAGTAAATAATTTATTCATCATAATTTCTTACAGGACTAAATTATTTCCTATTGTAACTCCTAACACTCCCCCTTAAGTTTGGAATGTATATTAATAATTCCTAACTTGCTGACTAATATCAAAAATTGAGAAGAATTTAGCGGTTTTGTGAAAACTTATGTTGGCTGTTCTAAAGTAGACACATGAGTCAACTTTATTTTTTCTTTTTAAACTTTCTCTCGTATGAGATGACAATCAATCTCGATGTGCTTTGTTCGCTTATAGTATACCGGGTTCGAGGCGATGTGAAGTGCTGCTTGGTTATCACAAAATAAATTGACAGGATGTGAATGCATGATCCACAAATACTGCAGAATTGTTCTTAGCCAAATAATCTCTCAGGAGGTAGCGGCCATGGACCGATATTCAACTTCTGCACTAGAATGTGATATTGTGGTATGTTTCTTGGTTTTCCAAGAAATTAATAAACCCCCAAAGAAGAAACAATACCCAGTAACTGATCTTCGAGAGTCACGACACCTGACCTAATCTGCATCACAAAAGACATTTAGTTGGGTTGAGCTTTCTGTTGAGAGATAAATTCATTGTCCCGCTGTTTGTTTTACATAACGTAGAGCACGATGTGTTGCTTCAAAGTGTTGTACTCGTGGTTTGTCCATAAATTGACTTAAGATATGAATTGCATATGTCAAATCAGAACATGTGATAGTCAAGTAGATTAATCTCCCAACTAGTTTTCAGTATGATGATGGATCACTGACATATTCTCCTTCTGATTTGCTAAGAGATAAGTTTTATTCCATATAGAAAGTGGTTGATTTTGCACAGAGGTACCCAACATCCTTGAGCATTTCAAAAACATACTTTTACTGTGAAAGCACAATACCCTTCTAGGATCGCGCAACCTCAATACTAAGGAAATATTTCAATTTTGCCAAGGTCCTTTAATTTTAATTGGTTTCTCAAGAATATTTTGACTTATTCAAATTCTTGAAAGTCGTTCACTGCAATGATGACATCATCTACATATATAAGAAGGGCGATGAATTTACCATTCTGGGATCGGACGAACAAGGAATAGTCTGTGTTTGATTGCATAAAATTGGCTTGCTTTAGAGCAGTGAAAAGTTTGATAAACCATTGTCGTGAAGCTTGTTTGAGACCATATAATGATTTGTGGAGTTTATAAACTCGAGTCTCCTCTTTCATCCGAGGCCATGAGGTAGCAACATATATACCTCTTCGTTGAGGTCCCCATGCAAGAAAGCATTATTGACATCTAGTTGGTGGAGATGTCATTGCTTGGTTGAAGCTAATGCAAGGAGTACGCGAACAATTACAAGCTTTGCTACATGGGCAAAGGTTTTCTGGTAATCTAGCCCTTCATTTTCATTATACCGTTTTGCCACTAATCTGACCTTGTAGCGTTCAACTATCCCATCTGCACGAAGTTTGATTTTGTATACCCATTTGCATCCAATTGGTCTTTTTTTCAGGAGGTAATGGTACAAGAGACCATGTGTCATTGGCGTTGAGTCCGTTAAGTTCTTCTCGCATAGCAACCTGCCACTTTGGATTACGAGCAACTTCTACAAAGTTGCTTGGCTCCTTTTCAATTGAAAGAGCGGTGGTAAAAGCACGATGTTTAGGTGACAATCTAGCATATGATAAGACATCGGTTAACGAATAGAAGGTACCTGCAGCTTTGGCCAACACAGAGTTCGATGTTGGGGGGGTATCGTGAGAGAAGAGAATGCCAGCATGATGCTCACGCAAATAGCTAGGCGTTTTTGTTGTTCTCATTGGTCTTGGTGATAGTATTTGTTGGTCTGGAGTAGCAGGTTGTTCTGAGAATACATTTGGAGTGAGTGAAGGTGAAGGAGTCTCTTAAGAGAGGATTTCATTGTCTTGAGAAGATGGAATATCTCCTTGAGGTAATTCATCGAATGAAGGTATGTCGGTGTGGGTGGTGAAGTGCGAAATTGAATCTTTATCTGTAGCAAAAGAAGGGGAAGAGAAAGTGTTTTCATGGAAACGAACATCTTGTGATACAAAATTTTTCCCAGTTAAAAGGTCATAGACTCTATAGTACTTTTGCACGTATGGATACCCTAAGAAAAGAAATCGAATGGCTCTGAGTTCAAACTTGGTTGGTTGCTGATGATGTGTTGAAGCAAAACAAAGACACCCAAACACGCGCAAATGATCATATGTGAGTTGTGCTTGGAAGAGCGTTTTAAAAGGAGTCTTTCCTTGTAGAAGGGGTGTTAGTGTTCGGTTAATTAGACAGGTGGCAGTTAGGATTGCATCTCCCCAAAATTTTTTGGGTAAATTAGCTTGAAACAATAAGGCTTGGCCTATGTTGAGTAAGTGGCGATGTTTTCTTTCAGCTACACTATTTTGTTGCAGAGTGGAGACACAACTGTATTGGTGAATGATGCCTTTGTCAAGATAAAAATTTCTCAATATGAATTCAGGATCATTATCACTTTGAATAATTTGAACCTTTAGACTGAATTATGTTTCAACGAAGTTTATGAACTTGATGATGTATGAATGTGTATCTGATTTATGGTCATCAAATAAGTCCATGTGCATCGAGTATAATCATCAACAATTTTGAGAAAATAGCGCTCCTGTGATTGAAAGAACTTGGTATCCTCTTCCAATGTCAACGTGAATTAATTCAAAAGGTGTTTTTGAGCCAATGGAACTTGTTTTAAAAGATTAACGAGTTTGCTTAGCTAATGGGCGAATTAAACAATTAAAAACATTACAAATTTTTTGTCTATAATTGGAAAAGGAAACAAGCTAAAAAATTTATTCGATGGGTAGCCTAGAAGTTTATGCTAGAGATTTGGGGATGGTGAAGTAGCAACAATGCACTTGCTCTTTTGTATAGTATCAAGGTAGTAGAGTCCTCTTTTAGTTCCCGCCCCAATCATCTTCCCCGATTGTTGGTCCTATAGCACACAAGTGTGGTTATTAAAAATAACAAGACATTGTGAATCAAACACAAATTTGCAAATGGAAATCAAATTTAATTTGAAGTAGGGGACAAAAAAATTTTTGTAGAACAAAGTCAGCAAAATGGATGTTGCCTATGTGTGCGACAGTTGCAGTAGCCCCATTACGCAAGTAAACTTTTCGATTGATGATATTGAATTTTGTAATAAGTAGATTGATTGAATGTACCATGTGATCCGTGGCTTCTGTATCAAGAATCCAACACATTTTTTTGTAAAAAACAGAGGCACAAAAGATTTTACTTGAGATATCACTCATGGCTGATGTACTGCCAACAAGATTAGCCATCGAGTTAAATTTGTTCTCTGCAAGTAGCGATATGAGACATTGATATTGTTCGGCTATAAGGGTGAATGGCCTTGGACTCGTCGATGTATTGATATCCGTATGGTTGGCTTTGGGAGCAAAATTTTTTCATCCAGGTTTATTACCTGCCGGATCGGCCCTTTGCAGCTTCCTATAGTCATTGGTAGTGCGTCCCTGCCATCCACAATAATCGCATTTGAGATGTGCTCCCATGTGTCTGAGGTATGCCCAAACTTGTCACATTTTTCACACTTTAAATGAGGATTTTTAGACGTGAAAATCTTTTCTGGTTTCCGTGCATTTTCTTCATGACAAAAGCCAAAGCTTCCAGCTGTGATGCACTTATATTGTTCATCCCATGCTGCTTTTCTTCGTGGAGCGTGAGAGAATGTGTTCGGTTGACATTGGGAAGGGGATCCATGAGCAAAATCTTCCCTCTTATGCCAGTGTATGTTTCATTAAGCCCCATGAGGAATTTCATGATTTTCTGGTTTTGCTGAAATTGCATCACTTCCTTCATGGCACCACACGTGCATTTAGAAATGTTATAAAGGGTGTCACGTTCATCCCATAGGTCATTGAGCTTGGTGTAATAAGCTCCAATTGTCATATTGCCTTGCTTGCAATCGTGGATGACTTCTTCGACATGGAAAATATGAATATTGTTCGTATGAGAAAAACAGTCCTTCAAGTCGAGCCAGATTTCATGGGCACTTTCATTGTATATTATATTTGCTTCAATGTCTTCTGCAATTGAATTAAACAACCATGCCTTGACAAGGTTGTTGCAGCGCCTCCATTGTTGAAGTTCTGCGGCGGACATCTCTGGTGGTTCTTTGATTGTGCCGTTGACGAAACCTTCCTTGTTTTTTATGCTAAGTGTCATCAACATGGCACGACTCCAAGTATTGTAGCTTTCTCCAATTAGTGACTGCGTAACGAGCACGAGACCGGGTTGATCTGAGTAGTGAAAATAAAAAGGGTCGTTCGGATTATTGAATTTGTTATATTAGACTTGGCTAAATTTTGAGTTTTGTTTGTCATGTGTTTCGGCCTAGAAAAAAGATAGATGGGGGTTTCGACGTGGAAGAGGAGATGGTAAGACTCAGAATTGTGTTTGCTCTGATACCATGTTAAAATTCAGAATAATGTCGAATAAATTGGATTACTTGATTGTTTCATTGATATAAACGGGAGTATAAATAACCCTTACAATAATCCTATAATAGGAAAAATAATAAAAAGAAATGATATGAAAGGAAATATATATCACCTAATATCTCCAATAATCAATTTATATTAATTATTTGGAGATATAGGAAATAACATAAAATAGGAAAACAAATAATTTCTAATCCAAGGAAATAAATATAAAATAGGAAAGGAAATATCTCCTTAATTCTAAGGAAATAATTTTTTCATCATAATTCCTTATAGGAATAAATTATTTTCTATTATAACTCCTAACACATTCTCTAAAAACACTAGGACCAAAAGTGTATCTCATTTGCTCCCTTCAACCTTAGACACAGTCCTAGTCATCAAACTCCTCTTCATGACCTAAGCCAATGTGATTCTCTAGGAAAATAATTGTAGGAATGAAACTTGATCCTACACAATGCAGCAGAATCCTTGATGGATATAGACCTATTTCTTGATAGGCATCTCAAGGAGATCTATAACGTTCTTAAAATGGTGCAGATTTCTCCAAAATCAGCTCAACTACATATTACTGATGGAAGAAATAAGATTTTGATCAATATTAGTAATTCACTTTTTGATTTAATGATGTGGTATAATTGGATCTTCTTTCCGAGTTCTCTTTCTGTGATGCACTCTAAGCCCTCAGAGGCTAGAAGGAACTGCACAATCTTATCAGGTCTGATGCTGCCTGAACTGATTAACTCATATGCGACCTTTGGAGCATGTTATACTCTAAAATCCATTCACTTATTACTGAATTTTCATTTGCTTTAAGTTTTGTCTCCTTACTCTAAATGTTGTAATAGTACAACATAACATTAGGATAGACTATACAATACAAACTTCATCTATCTGACCAACTTCTGATCAACTTGTGTTTTTAATATTATCTTGCTCTTCAAATTATTCAAAAAATTTTCTTATAGCTTCAAAGCTAACTGTCATGTACTTTCTTAAAATATAATACTATAAGAAAGACGAAGAAATAAATGAAGTTGCTCTCGAAGTTGCATCCTGCAATAAACAAAAGAGCCCGTGCAAATTTTGAAGATCGTTGTACTATATATATATATATATATATATATATATATATACTGTATCAAATGTTGGGATTTTTTCATTAAGATTCCCAAATT
>NEWO01000043.1:1644820-1663908 GCA_003013225.1 Phalaenopsis aphrodite | reverse complement strand
GTCCCTAAGCTTGCTCCTCTTCATTTTATTTGCACCATCGGGTTGTGAGTGAGAAAAGCTTAGAAGATCTATAACAGAAAATTTGTCGTGTGAATTGTGAGTGTCGACTCTATTCGTTTAAGTTATGGCTGGAGGTATGTATGATCCTATCTTGTTTCCGCTTATCGATTTCAAAATTAATTTTGTAAATCGAATATGGTATTTAGAATATTTTACATCAAAAGGATCGAAAAATGTAAGATTCAACCTCATTTCATGCACGTATCCAGACCCAAATACACAATCATGTATTCCACTGCAAATAGTACGAAGATTTACAATCTTATACATACATTGTTTACATATGCCCATTAAATGACTTATAAAAAGTAATTTGTTTTGGCACACATGGAAATAAGAAGCAGACTCCAATCCTCATTGATCACTATGCCTTTGAGCATCATTAAAGTCTATATATACCATGTTTTCATTTGTTATCATGACCTTTGATAGTTTTCATCAACCTACTCGTCCCTCTTTTTAAAAGCCATACAATCTCTCTTCTGTGCTTTTGTTTAATGCAATGGAGACAAGTTTTACTCTTATCAGCAGATTTCTATTGCCAACCCACTTTCCCTTAGTGGTAGAACAATTCTCCATTAGTCTTCCATTGCCCCACTTTCCCATCAACACCGTAAGATTAGAAGTCACATCTTTTGATAGGAGGGAGTTTTTCATGTCTTCTATAAAGCAATAGATGGAATTGAGTTCCTACAGCAAGATATAAGGGATTATTTCCTTCCTTA
Organism: Phalaenopsis aphrodite; assembly: GCA_003013225.1. Classification (NCBI taxonomy): domain Eukaryota; kingdom Viridiplantae; phylum Streptophyta; class Magnoliopsida; order Asparagales; family Orchidaceae; genus Phalaenopsis; species Phalaenopsis aphrodite. Next base: position 1,663,123 of record NEWO01000043.1, on the reverse strand, counting down.
CAGAACATACAGTAGCATGTTCTATAATTAACCACAGCTAGAATCTTCTAGCAGCTAAAAGCCTAGTATTACATAAATGCCATCTGGTAGTTGCAGATTCCATGTGCTCTCTACCTTCATGTTGTCAGACTGAAATCCATTATGCTGAGACAATCTGGTTTTGGTTGTTATCCCCCATCAAGATGATGGGTGTTGGAAAAACCTGTTGGAAAAACCTGAAGCTTAGATTTCAAGAGATTGAATCGCTGCTTGGCAAGAGCTTTAGTGAAAATATCGTCTGGTTGATTCTGGGTAGTGATATAATAAATTTTGAGTTGGTCATGTTGAAGATGGTCCTGAATGAAATGGTAATTAATTTTGATATGCTTGATTCAAGCATGAATTATTTGGGCGAGTGCCATGGTAGACACATTATCACAATATGATTTTGTCGGTTACAATTGCTCAACACTTAGTTCCTTAAGAAGTCTCCGGAGGGACAGAGTGTCAGCCGCGCTAAATCTGAAGCTCAGTATTCAGCCTCCATGGAGGACTGGGCTATGGTTCTTGTTTCTTAACTGTCCAGGAGATAGGAGCATGGCCTAGAATGAACAAAAACCTGTAATGGATTCTTAGTTCACCATGTAACCTGACCCATCAGCATCAGAGTATGTTTGTAGGTATCGGTCTCCGTTTGTTATGGTAATCCCTCAGTCAAGTGTTTCCTATAGGTGCCGCAATAGATGTATAAGAAGTTGGTAGTGGTGAGCTTTGGGCTGCTACATATGCCGACAGATCTTGTTCACAGCAAATGAAATATCTGGGCTAGTGATCATAAGGTACTGTAGGGCTCCAACGAATCTTCTATACTCATTGGGATTCTCCATAGTTGGTGTCATGTAAGATATGTCCATTTTCTTATTTGGTAAGAGAGTTGAGACATTTTTCCAGCCCATCATGGCCATATCTTGAAAGATGTTGGTTAGGACATGCTTGTTGACTCAGGAAATACAGTTTGCTGTCCGATACACTTCAATGCCCAGAAATTTGTGTACCTCACCTAGTTCTTTAATCTGAAATCTACTGGAGAGGTTGGAGGTGAGTTCCTGAATTGCAGCCAAGCTATCTCGAGTCATTAAAATGTCTCTACATATTAGAGAATGAAAATATTGTGTGCAGTTTGCTGTGAGAAGAGGAGAGAAGGATCAGCTCTACCGTTGGTAAATCCCAACTGAATCAAGAATTAGGAGATGGTGGTGAACCATTGTTGAGGAGACTATTTGAGACAATAGAGAGCCTTCTTGAGTAAGCATATATGGTGATAAATTTAGGATCTGTAAAGCCAGTCGGTTGCTGCATAGTCTCAAGAAGTGTACCATGCAAGAAGGCGTTGCCGAGATCGAATTGAAGAAATGGCCATTTCCTGTTAAATGCGACCATCAAGAGTAATCTAAGGGTTGTCATTTTCGCGACTGGACTAAATATCTCATATTGATTGATACCATAGTCTTGATTATATCCATGTGCTACGAGCCTTGCTTTGTATCGTGCTACCGTTCTGTTAGAGTGGTGTTTTGTACAGTATGTCAATCTACACCCATAAATTGGATGATTGGATGGGGAAGGTACAAGTGTCCAAATCCCTTGGGCTTAAACGACATGAAATTCCTCACATAGCTTTGTGCCATTGTTCTGATTTGGAAGCTAGAGTGTAAGAGGTGGGGTCAGGTGGGTTCTACATTTGATGAAGGAGGTTGAGGCACTGGATAGGCTTCAGATTTCCGATTTTAGCTCTAGTGACCATTTGATGAGTGGTAGCTGTCAGTTGGTCCATTGGTACGGTTGTATCCGACAAACAAGGAGGTTGGGGAGGATTGTTTGCTGTGATTTGGTTGTCTCGTGGAAGGAGAAGGAATGGCTTGAGTTCTGTCCTGATTTTGTGAGGAGAGTCCTTGGACAGCAGAAGTTGGAATAAGTATGAATTTGTAGGGATTAAATATTGAGCTGTATTGGAAGGATTGATGAGGGAATGTGGGAAGGTGGTTTCATGAAACACCATATGGTAGGAGATTATGATTTGGATATTTGAGGATTGAAGAGTACCCAAGGAAGATGCATAGAGTTAATCGATGAGCCAGTTTGTGTTGAGTTGTGGGTTTCAACCATTGGTAACATAGACATCCAAATATCATCAAGAGTGAGTATGCCGGTGGCTTATTGTATAGATTTTCATATGGAGTAGATGAATGGGTATTTTTGGGAGGTAAACTATTGTTTGTAGTGCTTCAAGCCAAAATTTGAGTCGGAGGCATCATATATAAGTGTTCTAGTGGTTTCAATTAGATGACGATGTTTGCATTTTAAGACTCCATTTCGTTCAGGAGTATATGGGCATGGGAATTGGTGAAGTATACCTTGTTGGGTAAAGCCATGTTTGAGGGTGGAGTTGTTATATTCGCCACCGCCATCGGATCAGAATATTCTTATGGTGGTATGAAATTGATTCTAGATCATTTGGATGAATGCAATGCTTTTTTGCGGAAGTTCAGATTTATGCATCATAGGGTATAGCCAAAGATATTTAGAATACTCATCAACAAAAATTATATAATATCAAAAACCTTGATTGGATGGTATTGGGGATCTTTAATCTGATGACTTTTTATTATCTCTGAGCACATCAAACTCTTTGAACAAAAGAAATTATTCAACTTGTTTTCTTTGAGTATAAATGAATGATAAGGTCCTGACATTCAATTTTTTTTTCCCGAACAAGATTTCATCAGCATTGCAACATTCTTCAATAAGTTTAAAAGATGACTAGAGTACAAATGAATCCTAATCACAGCCATTGCCATTACTTACAGAACAAAGCTACAGCAAGAAAGCAACTGAGCAGATGGATGTCTACAGCTTCGGCGTTGTGCTACTGGAACTCATTACAGGAAGACCAGCAGAGCAGCCGGATTCTCGAGAATCAGTTGACGTGGTCAAGTGGGTGAGACGAAAAATTAATATGAGAAATGGACCTATCAAAGTTCTTGATCCGAAGGTATCGGACTCTTCACACAGAGAGATGTTAGGTGCACTAGATCTTGCTCTCAATTGCACTGCAATTATGCCTGAAAAGAGACCTGGAATGGCTGAGGTAGTGAGAACTCTGCAATTACTTAATGATGTTACCGAACCACTCGCAATTTCTTCTGTTGAGTGATTAATAGCCTTGTGCTTGTAGTATTAATAGATTGCTTAGTATGTAACTTGCCTATGTAGGTGGTGTAAGAGTTAGTTCAAATGGTAATTTTTTTTTAAGAGTTTATTATTCTTAAATTTGAGAATGAGATATTGCATCATATGTTTTTATGTTTGGTGAAGTTCTAATGCAAAGCAAGATAGAGTATCAAAGGGTGCATTTTGATCTTTGGTAAGATCTCTGCAAATTATGTTGAGTATTATTTAACTTATGTTGAATCGAATCATGTTGTTAGTTCATTACTCAAATCTTGTTTAAACTTATTATTATTTGAATTTACTTCAAGCAAGTTTATGAACAAAATGGTCCAAATATATCATTATCATATCTTTAAACTTAGTTCTAAAATGCATCATGCAATGTTTGCCTTTTGTTTAGACATGATTTCACCGGTGTTTGAACATGGTTTGATCAATGTTCAAACATGCTCAAATGTGGTTTGATCCATGTTCAATAGTATTTTTACTATATGTTAATGAATTAATTCCTATACATGAATCAAATATCAATATTCTTATATTATGTAGATGTGAATGGAAATGATAGGTAAATTTGGTTGGACATTCAAAAAAAGCATTTTCTTATGATCCATGATAGGTAAGTTGGTTGGGTATTGAAAAAAAAAAAAACAGTGCAATGGATTGATGATGCAAAGAATTTTCTTTCTTAAAGATCTTGTAGATCTTTTATATACAAAATAGTACAGCTTAATAATATCCAATTGAATTTGAGAGTAAAGATGATTAGGGGTGTAAACGAACCGAACACGAACGAACAAAGCTTGTGTTCGTGTTCGGTTCGTTTGAAATTTAGTTTGTTTGAAATAAGCTCGTGTTTGAAATTGTTCGTGAAATCGCTGTTCGTGTTCGTTTCTTAATGAACGAGTCGAACACGGGTCGAACACGAGCTATTCGCGAACAACAAGCCAGTTTGACATCCCTAATATTAATATATATAAATTAATTATATAACTCATATTATATAAATATATAATATATATTTCAGCATATTACTAATATAGTATATTAATATACTATTATTATTATTTTACTATATATTATAATTTATAAAATTTAATTTTTTGAATATCATAATTTTTTTATATATAATTATTTTAAATTATTTTATATTTCGAACAATAACGATTCAAACACGAACGAACGCATCACTGTTCGTGTTTGGTTCATTTAACTAATCGAACGAACAAAATTTGTTCATGTTCGTCTCGTCTACTTATCGAACAAATCGAACACAAACTCATTGACGAACCGAACACGAACTGTTCGCGAACAACGAGCTTTTTTGACAGCCCTAAAGATGATGCATTGATTTAGAGGAACACAGTTGATACTTTCAATTCTTCCAACTAAGCTACTTAGATGTAAGAGCTTAGTTTTTTTCTTGAAAAGGATTTTCTCATACATTCAACATTGATCTCCTATATGTGTGTTGATTGCTCCCAATAAAATTTTAGCTATGATTTTTTTTTTCAAATGTAGATTAATTCATCTCAGTTAGTTTTGTGGGCTCCAAAAATTGTGATCTCTTCTCGGGACTCTGCAATTATTTTTATTTTTGTTGTATTGAGAGAGCTTTAAAGAGTCAAATTTTCAGAAGACAGATCGAATTGTAGATAACATCTCCCAAAAGTTTTGCCTTCATTTAGTGAGGCTTTTTTGATATGAGGTTCAAAGTTTCTCATAGACGTAAGCCACTATGGTTAATTATCCATCTTAATAACAGAAAAAACTTACAATTATGGCTAGCTATTTAGAATTGAATATTAAACATATAATAACAACTGTCTTATAATATTTTAAATTGTAAAATTTATCATTTGAAGATTAAAACTAGTAAGGGAAATGAAGACAAAAACCGGATCATGATCCCATGGTTTCATCGTCCCGGGTCGTCGTGATCCTTGATCTGCTTAGTCAAAGAAGACAGTCGACTCGACCTGACTGAAAGATCCTGGTGAGCAACCATGAGTTTCATCGTCCAAGGAAAATGTATAGCTTTGGGGTGGATATTTTTCTAAGGGGATAAATTTAAGGTGATCGTGGCTAACAAAAAGTTTCGTGTTAATCAATAGTATTTCTATGGTTCACAACGCAAAGGATAGAAAAAGTTTTTCTGGAGCATACGGGTTGCAGTAGTGACAGTAATATAATAGTGACATTTGACGGCAACCACCTAGTCAGAGGGTTCTGGTAGTAACCGTTATTTTGTTGTGTCATTTGGCGGCTGAAATACGGGAACAGAGGACTCGGGCCACAACCTTATTGACATGCGATTGCTTTGATTATGAGTATAGGGGTGCATTTGGTATGAAAACCACTCTTTGTGAGCTAAAATCAATCAGAAATTAATCACCCTTGATAGATTATTGCGAAGTGTGAATAGATTTTTGTTGTAGGTCTTTAGCAATTTTAACTTAAAGGTTTTAGTTGATTATTTTGAAATTTTTGATTTAAAAGATTAACTCAGCTGGTTGAAATCTACAATAAACATGACAATCATTAAGGAGTTAAGCATGTTAAAATTTTATATTTGAAAGGGCATTTAGTTTGCTAGTTTAGACTTTTAGGATATGAGTCATGTCGACTCATGTCCTTACAAGAAGGAGGATCAGACTAAATGATTTTGACTTCTAAATTTTTATTTTAGAATTTGGAATTTTATTTTGAAATTACTCGACTCATCAACTCAAGTTCTTGCGAGGAGGATCAGGCTAATCAGGTGGGACTTATAACATTATTCTATAGATAAGATGGTCCGATTAGGCTGCACAACATCCTTGAACCTAATATTTGAGCATTCAATACATTAACTAGAGCACATGCGAGTTTAAAATTTCATATATTTGAATATCTGAAACAATTTTATAAGCTTTAAAGCCTTGCGTAAATTTTAAGTCATGAATTCAATATAAACTAATCAATTACGAAATATTTGTAATTTAGTAGTTTATATAAAAACCTTAAAATAAACATAGCTCAAGAGTATCTTATGTGGTACACATCTAATCCTTAAGAGTGAGCTCACATATCAAGATATCACATTTCACTTAGGAGATAATCATGAAATTTTTATAAATTTTGAAATCATTTGGAGTTTAAATATTTGTAAAAACATCATGATTTCAGGCTTTAAAAATGGATAGTCTTCTGTTCGCTAATAGGTGTATTGCAAATCTGGTGACAGAATTTTAAAGTTTCAAAAAGCATCGTATTTCAAATCATTTTTCGTCCCTTATGAGCCTAAGTTCAAAAAACTAAATCTTGAATTTATTTTTAAACCTTAGGAGTATAAGTTTGGAAAACCTGATAACAAATATTTATGTCTTATGAGCTTAAATTTTAAAATCTAAATTTCAATATTTTTAAGCCATAGGAGTCAATGTTTTAAAAGCCCAAAACATGAAAAATTTTAAATCTTTAAGGGTCTAAATATTAAAAGCCAAGATGCTCAATTTTTTAAACCATGAGAGCCTAAATTTTAAAAACTCGGGTTTTCAAATCACTTTAAAAATCAAAATGAGTCAAATTTTATTTTATTTTCTAAGTTCAAAATTTAATTTAATTTAAATTGATTACAAGTCTAAATTATCAGAAATTTTGATAGTTTCTATATGTCAACTCCTATTTGGTGGCATGAGAGAATGTCAACCTGTCCATCTGTCTCAAAAGACTCGTTTGTTAGTGTCGTGAGACACTTACTGAGGAGCAAAATAGAACATTTAACCTGCAATATCAAAAGGCTCAACGAAACTTCAATATACTTGTAAAAAAATGTCAAATAGAAAACAGTGAATTCTTCGAGTGGTACTTTACTTTCCTTGAATAGTACTTAATTTTCACGGATGTGCATTTTAAAACCCTAATTTTAAAAAGAGTTTTCAAACTGATTTTGCAGTTTTTCCGAATGGTGCTAAATCCTCATGGACAAGTAGGTATTCATGCTCTACTCGAATGAGTATTTTTAAAAGTGACTATTGCCCCAATGTGTTATACCTTTCAATCTGTAATGTTGTTGACATTCACAGCAATACTAAAGAAAAAAAAAACACAAATATTTATTAAAAAGCTTTTTTAAGTTTTAGGAATGTTTTCTTCGAAAATGTTTTATTTCCTCAAAAATGTTTTATTAAGTTTTATTTTTGAAAAAAAAATTATTAAAAAGGTTTTTGTTACTTATTGGGAATTTCATTCTTAAGTTAAAAAGAAAATAAGTATAAAAAGATGTTATAGATCAGGGCATATGTAAACATATATCAACTTATAAAATTATTTCCTCTTCTTCGTGCTCACTCGTATTTATGTAAAGATAACACTTTTAGAGCACATTTAGATTTATAAATTTTTTTATTAAAACATAGTTACTATTTAGAGCATACTTAAATTTATATAGACTCTTATAAAAATGGTTGTTTTTCAACATATTGGCATAACATGACTAAATGAACTTTGTAAATCACTTTTTAAGCGCTCGACTTATGAGAATATTTAGTCCTAAGCATTAAGTACAACCGTACAAATATTTTTTACCGTATATATTTATTTTTCTTAGTTGTCATAAACATGCTTTCCACCTGAATCCATAAAGCCACAACTTGCAAAGTGCATGAACATAAAACCACAATTTGCTAACTTGCATGGGCCACAAAGTTACAACTATCCAACTGACATAAAACATAAAGTCACAACTTGCCAACTTACATAGAACTTAAAGCCATAACTTACTGACTTGCAAGAACATAAAATCACAAGCATGGATAGTTGTGTATGGAACATAAGGTCATATGAGCTTGCACAATAAGTAAACCTAAGCCACAACTTGCAGGAACATAAGGTCATAGGTTTTCTACTTGAATAAACCATAAGCCCAATGAGTTTTCTACTTGCACACTCTATAAGCACATTCACATAAATTTTACATGAAATGTGGAACTATACATGACTTCTTTTGTTGTTTTTGTAAGAAATATACATCATGAATAGGAATTTTTGTCTTGTTTATTTATTTATTTATTTATTTATTTGAAACTCGGAACTAAACATGACTTATGTTTTGTTGTTTTTGCATGAAACATTAAACTTGAACATGAATTTTGGTCTTAACATGAAACATGCACATAAGGACATGGATTTTATTTAGCATGAAATCTAGATATAACACATGAGATTTTGGCATATACAAGAGAGAACATAAATACCACATAGATTTTGCATGGAACATATAGAAGTTCACATAGAGTTTGCATGGAGAACTATCACATAACACCTTAAATTTTGTTAATGAATATAAGCACATAATTAACCAAATGATTTTTTGTAGCATGAAGCATAAGCGCCAACCACATGATTTTCACATTGCATGGAATACACACACAACACATTTTCTTTTCCCTTTTTGTCTGGTTTTTGGGTAAGGTGAAGAGATGGGAGCAGAGGCGGGTAGGCTAAGGGCGAGGAAGATGGGTGATGGGTTTTGTTTGGTCTCAAGTAGGGCGAGAAAAGAGGGAAATTGTGAGGGCTTTGTGTGGTTTCAGGTAGGGTGAGGAGAGGAGTAGTGGTTTTATGTGTTGAGTTTCAAGTAGGGTGAGGAAAAAAGAAGGAAGTGGTGGGTTTTGTGTGGTTTTGAGTAAGGTGATAAGACCAGATTTATGGGTTTTATTTGTTGGATTCTTGGTAGGGTGAAGAAAAAAGGGAAGTGGTGAGGGTTTAGGCTTGGTTCATTGAGAGAAACACAAAGAAAGGGGAGAGTGACTCGAGTATGGTAAGAAAAAAGGGAAAAAATAGGGAGGTAGGCTCAGTTATGGTGAGAGATGGGAGAGAGAGAGAGAGATGTTAGGGCTCAGAAATAGAGAGAGAAGAGAGAAGAGAGAAAAAAACATGGAAGGAAGAGAGAAGGAAAAAATAACTTCACAACATCACACAAGAACTTTTTGAAATGGGCGAAAATGAAGAGTTTATACCTTCATTGAAAATGTTCTTTTTTGCCTTGCCTTGGATGAAGTGCTTGACCATTGCATTTCTTAGTGTGGTTTTCAGCCTTCTGTGAGGAAATGAGTGGGAGATATTAAAAGGAAGAGGTAATGGGGATGGATTGGTCGTGAAGAGGAGAAGAGTGAGAGGGGGGCTCGATTTGTAAAGAAGATGAGGTAGAGGTAGTTTTGGCAAGAGAGAATGCGAGGTAGAGATGAGGACTCGGTTGGATGAGGGGGGTTTAAGTGGGAAAGAAACGGAGGGAGGAGTTACAAAGAGGAGGAAAATTTGAAATTTTGGGTTGTTATGGGGGCTATGGACAACATGACAAGTATAGCTCATTTGGAAAAGGAAAATGTAAGGAATCTAGTGGTGCAATTAGTTTTTGATGAAGTGACTTCTAGCTCAAGATATTTCAATTTGAAGTGGATAGGCAGTTATGAGTGATTATGGTCAAAATTTTATCCTTGGCTCATTTGGTATAAAAAATATGAAGAATTTAATGATGCGATAGGTTTTAGTCAAAGAGGACTCCATCTCAAGATATTTCATGTCAAACTGTGAGCCCCAACCTAAGTAAATTTTTAGTGGGTTTCAATTGATTAAATTAAGTGTTTTTAGCTCACATTTACTTTTTTTTTAAAATTTAATTTTGATTTGAGTTCATTTTGAGTGAATTAGGTGTATTATTTTTTTATTATACAAACTATTGTCCAAATTATTGTGAGTGTAACGGGTCCTCGAATAATGTCTGATTTGAGAATGAAGAAGTCCATTTGAAAGACTATGGTAATCCATACACGACCTTTCATTGTGTTTTGAAAATAATGATTCGTTGAAAAATTTTGCATATGACTATTGTTCATGCATGAAAATCCAAAATATTAAATTTTACATAAAAAGTGTATTTGATGATAACCAAACAAGTTTGCATGCTTCCCATTTGTCATTATGAACATCATGTAACTTACAAGATGTAATTATGATCATTAGATTAGTTTGTGGAGAAACTGATAATTTCTGGGTGCATAAAGCTTTATTCTTGCATGAAAATTTGAAGTAAAAATTTTTACATAAATGTTGTATCATATAATCGTCAAACTTATTTGCATTGTTTTAATATGTGCTAATAAATATCATACAACTTTTAGAATGAAGTTTTAATACTTTTGATGATCTGTGAAGAAAATAATAAATTTGATGCGAGTGTTGGCTAAAGCTGATTTTAGGGTTGATTTTACGGTCAATTTTAGAGTTTGACCAATATTGGTTATATTTAGCTCTATTTTAGTTTTGTTGGTAACAATTTTTGTTTAGTTGGATTTTATTTTTACTTAAATTAGGCCTTGATCAAGTTTCATCTCAAGTAAGATTCAAGTTATAGCTTATTTGAGCTTAATTTAGTCCAAATGATATTAGGTGAAAGTTCTTAAATCCTAATGAGACTGTATAAATGATGAAGAAATGTTGACTGAAAAATGAGGCCTTCACTGGCTCCAAAACTTGATATTTATTATGGAAGGAATTGTGACTGAATCTGGTACCTCAACAAAGCAATGTAGTCTTCAAAATTCAAGATGGTGCCACAAAGGTCTTACTCCAACACCATTGAAATAGTCAGACCTAATCACATTCAATCCAAACTAAACATAGACAGTGTAACCCTAACTCTTAGGTGTTCAATTATTGAAAGTAGAGAGTAGCCTCATGAACTATAAACTAAACTTACTTAACTAAGGGTCAAGGCTAGTCTAGTCAACAAAATTGACTAACCTGATAAAGGAAAAAAGGTATGTTCTTGACGGATTATATTGAGAAAGAAGTTATTGAATGATTAATGGGAATTTATACTAACTCAAACTTACTTATCCAAAGTACGGATCTGCAAACCAGTCATGACTGGTTCAAGGTCAAGAACTTGATCACATCGTGATGGTGCCATAAATAACTTGCTCCAACACCGACAGACCAAAAGGCTAAATCTATGGAATGTTATTTCAAGGCCATAGTAGTTTTAGCCCCCCAACCCTAAGTTGTTCAATGAATGACACTTGAGAGTATCCATATAGATTATACACTAGACTTACTCAGCGAAGGCGCGTACTTAATCAATCAGATTTCACTGAACTGAGGCATACAAACCCAAGAAAGAAAAGATTTTAAAATGTTTTCAATAGACTACATATTTGAAAGAGTGCTCTCACTCTTATTGTAGGTTAATGAGTCTAAAGTGTTTATCTAATTAACTCGGTAATTCATCATAATCAGGGAAACTTGTAGATCGATTTAAGTGTAACTCACACTAGACTTGGTATGACATTCCTAACTCTTTTGTGTTCAATGACCAACACTAGGGTAGTTGTGTTGTTGTGGCACTATAGTTCCTCAACCGAGGAAGCAGTGCTTGTCGAGGCTAGTTTAGTAGATAAAATTATCAAATCCGAGAAAGAAAAAAGATATGCTTCGTGATGAGTTACAATGAGAAAGAAATTTTTGGGGGGCATATCCCCACTCAGACTTAATAACCCATAAAACTAATAACCCATAAAACTAACCTAAATATTTAACATTTCATTAAAATGAGTCTAATTAACCCAATCTTATTGTGATGGTGCCACAAAGGGGCTTGCCCCAACATCAATGAATCTGAAAAATAAGTGTACAATTTGTGATGAGCCACTCTGAAAAAGAAGGTATCGAAGGGCATATCCTTCCTCAAACTTATTCACCTACCAAGATAATCATCACTTCATTGAATTGAGGCCAGTTAACCTCATATCATTATAATGGTACCACAAAGGGCTCGCTCCAACATTTACGGATCCCAAAAAAAAAAAGTGTATAGCTTACAATGATCCATACTCAGAAATGTGTGTGTGTGTGTGTGTGTGTGTGTGTGCGGGGGGTGGGGGGGGGGGGGTGGAGGGGAGAGGTGTTAAGGGATGTATCCTTCTTAAACATACTTAATCAAATAATTGACATGCAAAATTAGCCTTGACTAAATCAGGTCAATTAACCTGATCACATCGAGATGGTACCACAAAGGACTCCAACACTAATGTACATCTGAGCTAAATCTATAGAAAAGTCTGAACAAAGCCAAACTAGGTCTTGCAGTTCTACCCTTTAGGTGTTCAATGACTGACACTAGAGAGCAGTCACATGAACTCTAAACCAGACTTGATCAATCAACGTTTCATCAATTTAAGGTTTAAGAACCCAAGAAAGGAAAAATATGGTTTATTTCATAAACCTAATCACGTTGAGATGGAATAAACATGGACTCACATCCAACTCAAGAGGGTAATAAGAGTGATTAAGGATAAAAAACACTAAGACTTGCAACAAACTTATGAGCAAATCAAATGGAAAAACAACCTAAGGAAAAATTACATCAGATTTAAAGAAAGTTGAATTGGTTGATATTTGTTTGAAATTTTAGTTTGAATGTTTTATTTGTTTGTTTTTGGTTGAGGGTTTTGTTTGTTTGATTTGGTTGAAGGTTTTTATTATTTGTTTTTGGTTGAAGGCTTTTTTGTTATTTGTTTTAGGTTGATGGTTTTGATTTTTTTTTTTGTTTTGAAAGCTTTTTTTAGAAGTTTTGTATTTTGATTTTGAAGTTTTGGATTTTAGTTTGAAAATTTTTTATTTTGAGTTTGAAAGTTCAGACCCAATATCAACTGTAGGAGTTCCATAATTCACATTTAAAAGCAATTATTTTCAAAGTATCAAAGCATCATATTGTTGAAAAACAAGATGAATATAAAATTCCTGTAATTAGTTACTAAAATTTTTGCTCCTTAAATAAAGAGCACAAACTTTAAAATATTTGTATAACATAAAGTCAAACACTCATAATAACTAACTATAATAACAAAATCTCATAAATGACCACAAATATGCACATAGATGTACAAATATAGTAATCCAAGGATTCATGTCTTTAAATTGTAAGATGAATGATGTTCTGCAAATCTATGTCGAGGGTGTAACCATAAGGAAGCTTGGATTTACATACCTTTTGAAAAGTGATGGGAATTCTTCTCTAAGAAACATATGGTACACAGTGCTTCGTAAAATTGGCTCCATTTCCATTGATAACCAATATTGAACCTCTAAGCAGGGGAACTGAGTATGCTCCAGCGAACCCTTCAGGCTTAAGTACACTGATTTCCCTACCAAAGACAATGCCACACTGACTTACAAACAAAACCATGCAGAAAAGTTGCTGGAAGTTGCAGTGAACAATGTGTAGTGGGATGAAATCTATTTCTTTATAAATATTTGTTGTGCAACTGTTGGGCATACACGAAGGGGACAAGATTTGCCATAGCACAAGCCTCTTAATCATGCATTTGAATAGTATCGGTAAATTATCCTCTTCTTCATTCAAACAATGCCAAGCAGATGACCCTGAAGGCCTCGTTTGTAGTTATAACAACTTCCAAACTGCATTGTGGTTTTGTCTTTGCCTTTCATCCGCCTCTTGGGTTTCAAATAAGTTGACTTTTTCAACAACCACTGTAGGCCTTTCAGCCACAATCCACACACAGTTCAAACAATCTTCCATTGTTCCAAGTTACTAAATACTCTAATATAAAGATATAATCCCTCTAGTATATTGGTCGGCCTACCTTTCAACTACTAAAATATTTAAAGTATGCTTTTTCATTTGTCTGCACCTTGTGAGTTGACCATCAGAATCAATTTTGAGAAATGGATAGGGAGGTTGTTCTGGTTCCTGTGGTAATGGTTCAAATGAAAGACAAGGAGGTGCATACTTGAACCTACTATTTTTTACTATACAAGATAACTCCATGGGTACATACTCCTCCACAGGTGATGTACGTTCCACTTTTGCAATTTTGGATTCCTTACCGATCTTAGCATACATTTTATTGGCTTTTTATTCTTATTTCTCTTTTATGTCCTGGTCAAAATAGGCTTGGTAATGTTGGACTTTAGCCAAGAGTCAACATGTGTTCTACTAAACTCAACACAAGATGGGAGGAATTTTGCTCCTCTTATCAACGACACTCTTTCGGGTACCTCTTCTGGCTCAGGTAATGTCACAACTAGATTGTCGCAAAGAATGTTTAGGTTTTCAAATCCTATGACAAACCTGATAACTGGATTGTTTATTAGGTGACTTTGGTCAATTGTCAACTTCACACTGACTTTGAAAGCAACAATGAGCTTTTCAGTGGACATTTTCTTACAACAAGAATGATGAGTTAAATGTCATCTAGAGCTCAATCACGACTTTAAAATCTGTAAGAAAATAATCCTTAATTAGAATTTCAATTTGATTAGTTGTAGTGAAGTGAGAGTTTATAAGTCAGAGTTAGAGTATTTTCAATTCGGTCAAAAGAGTGCTAGATTTTTAAATTTTAAATTTGAGTGGGTTATATGGAATTTGGTTGAATTTAATGAACTTTGAATGTTTAATTGAGTTTGAGTGAGTAAAATTTTGTTCAGACTGGATATTAAATTTAAAATATTGATAATTCAATTATTGTTTGTTTTAAATTCAATGATTCAATGATCAATAAACTCCTAGTAGCGTCCCAAATATAAATCTTATTAATTGGAATAATCTTATACAACACTACATGTAATATTTCTTTAGGTAACATTCATTAATGAGAAGCATCAGATGTACACCCTTATAGCTCACCAATTGATAAGAACCTCCTAAATATAACTTCTCTATCGCAAACAAGCCTTCCCATGTTGGTTCAAACTTACAACCTATCTTTTGAAAAGCAAGGATTGGTCTTATAAAGAGTAATACCAATTCTTATCGTGAGCTTGAATCATCTTAATTTGATTGAGTTTAAGATTTTATTGAGCTAATAGTCCTCTAACTAGAACCAAATGTTCTGTTAACGAGGATCCTTTAGACAAGTAACAACTCATCATGAAGGGATTTGCACTCCTAATGGGAGCACGACCTCACACTCATAAACTAAGGAAAATGAGATGGATGGAATTGGGATTGATATGTGGTTTGGTAAGCCCATAAAGCGTCCACCAACTGCTCATGTCACTGTCGGTTAATGTCTTCAAGTATCTTCTTTAGGATCCGAACATAGGTTTTGTTGAATGCTTCAGGTAATATATTCACTCAAGGATAATATATTGTTGAATACCTCCAATCAATGTTGTGTCGCTTCATAAATTTATTTATTTTGGTACTTCTATATGCAGGGGTGTTATCTGATATGACTTGTCAATAGATATAGAATCAATATACAATAAACTCTTGGAAAAATTGCAATAGATGGTGAGCTTTACTTTTCTCAGAGGAATGGCCTCTGCTCAATTTAAGAAGTAATCAATCAATGTCAGCATGAACCTGTCCCTTGGAAGAAATAGGGTTAATAGTTTTCATGATGTCTATAACCTAACATCGAAGGACTATGAAGTGATTGTGTGAAGTAATAAATTAGGTGGATGATGTAAAACTAGATTGTGCATTTTGCACTGATTGTAACATTGTGTAGTCTCCATACAGTCACTCATCATCGCTGACCAATAGTACCTCCTCCTTTTTATCATTATTGTAATTCATCCTTGTGAACACCATATAATTCTGAGTATACCTTTTTTACAATCTACTGTCTTTCATGTCTATCTAATCAATGTAACCACATATGATCAAAAAAACTTCAGTAGAATGTATCATTTATAAGGATATAAGATAAAGCTCTGATCCTCACTTGATAAGCTAGTGACTTATCTTGAAGTAATTTTCCCTCTCATAAGTAGACCACAAACGGTTGTCTCTAATCAATTGATTCCTTAACTGTAGTGACAAAAACTCCTCTTTTGATTTTTTGTTGATGAATGTATTCTATATTACTTGAGGAGAGTACCCATCAACCCTGAACTTCAATCAACACAAACTCCTCTTCCAAATAGGGTATCTCATTAGCCAACCTTCCTAAGCATCCACGATGGTATTGAAACCATAGGGTATTAGGTACAAGGTAATGTTTGGTATCTATTCAAGTAAACTTATAGTGTGTTGGTAGTATTAATGAATTCATGGATTAGAAAATTTTATAAGTTCCAACAATCTAATTTATTACTAATTGTGAATCTCTGAACACTTTGATTGCGTGAATTTCCATCATAATTATTAAATGCAGATTGACAATTAGGGCTTCATACTTTGTCTCATTGTTAGTACACAGCTCTGATAGATGATATGAGAACCACATCATCCCATGATAAGGAATTATGAATATCAATCCTATTCTTGCTTTGAAGTTGGTAACTTACTTTGAATTGACTTTCTTCTTAGCCGATGAAGCACCATAAAAGTAGAACTCCTGACAAGGTTTATCTTGATCTTCTAAATCCATGATTTGTTCATAAGATAAGCCATCATTTAAAGGAGTGTTAGTAATTAATGGATGCATTGCTAAGAAATCAGCCAGAGTCTGGCCTTTGATAGCAAGCAAGAATACGAATGTTATATCAAATTGCAATAAAATCCTTAACTATATTGCTAGTCTTTCTAATAAAGTCGGTGGGGTTATTAGATAGTACAAAGGATTAAACGTAAAACTAGATTGACTTTGTCAGATAACATATAGTGTCTTAATTTTTGAACTGCAAAAATTAAGACCAAACAATGTTTTTTGATGGAACGAAAATTCTTTCGATTAGGATAAATCGATGACTCAAGTAGTATAACGTGTTCTTCTTACCTTCCTCATTAATTTGGGCTAATAAGGCACCAAGGAATTCATCTAAAAAAATAATATAGAAGAATAAAGACTGATCTAAAATGAGGGTTTTTAATACTCGATGTGTCTTTAAGTATTGTTTATGCTTCCAAATACTTATTGGTAGTTGTGTCCCAAAGGAACTTAATGTTCTTCTTAGTTAAATTAGAAAACAATCGACGCCTACCAGAAAAGTTATAAATAAAGCATTTGAGGTATGTCAGCCTACCTTAGAAGGATGACAATTTGGTTAGGCTTTTAGTATGTGACATTTAACCATCTTAAGATCTATTTCAATCCCACAATGCGTACAATGAATCCTAAGAATTTTCCATAAGTAACACCAAAGGCACGATGCAATGGATTCATCTTCAGGTCTTATATACATAAATGTTCAAAAATAATTCTTTGGTCATGTAAGTGGTTCTCACGTTCTTTACTTTTAATCACCAGGTCATCAATGTAGCATTCAAATTGTTTATGGATGACTTTGTCAATGATCTTGGTCATATATCGGTGGTTTGTGGTACCAACATTCTTCAGGCCGAAAGACACGACTTTGTAGCAGTAAAGTCCAATTATAATGTGCTTTAGGAGCCACCTTAATTTGGTTATAACCTAAAGATTTGTCCATGAAGGAGAAAATTGTATGTGAATAGGCAATGTCAACCATTAGTTCTGGTATGGGCAAAGGGAATCCATTCTTAGCACATACCTTATTGAGATCTCGAAAGTCTATGCAGACATAATTTTTTCAATTCATCCTTTTAACCGTGTTGACCTTGCTTTTGGGTCAACCTTTTTCCTTAACTTATATCCAATTGAACCTAGTTGATTTGAAATTTAAGCTAAATTTTAAAAAACCTTAATTTATAATTTAACTAAATGAGATTGAAATAAATAAATAAATAAAAACCAATTAAATGAACTTAAGCTAAACTCAAAATTGCAGCTCACCTAGCCTCTCTTCAGATGGCCTCGACAATGCGTTCCTATGCCACTGCAGTTGCCGACGACTTTCATATTCCTACTCGTGCTCCTCTTTGAGGTTTAGAGCCAGGTTTTCATATTGACAAGTCATGCAATATTCCACAATCTTTCCTCGATATTCTTGAAGGTGGTAGTGATCACACTTTCATTAAAAAGCTTGATAAACAAAATGGGAAGCCTGCTCTTATTCTAACTGAGGTTGAAACCAGTACTCTCACATCCTCATGGCGTTTTGCTATAGTGGAGAAATTCCTTATGGTTACCCAAAACATGATATCATTAAGAAAGATTTTGATGCTATGAAGCTATTGGGCAGTTGGAATATTGGCTAATTTGACGGTTGACATATACTGATTCA
>NEWO01000043.1:1612383-1633568 GCA_003013225.1 Phalaenopsis aphrodite | reverse complement strand
TCACCAATTTTTTACTCCATTTATTTTAATTGAGGTTAGCATGCAATCCTTATACATGTCTGCTGTTATCTACTAAAATGTTTTCAGCCTCATATTATATTTATTGCCTAAATAATTTCCTGTCAGATATGAGTGAGATATCTTGGTGCTTTAGAAGGTTTTTTATTTGATAAAAACTGAACCAGCTCTTGAAATAGGTTTCTTGGCTTCTAAGAAGTTCTCTAAGTTAGAAGTAAATCATTCTACTTAACGATGAAGATTTACGCTCAATTAAAAAATTATCAAGTCTCAAAATTTATCTTGTTAAGTCCAAAATTTGTTATTGAAATAAATAACTTTTTTTTGCAAAATTTTCTTAAGAAATAGCTCCAATCTTATTACTATTTTAGGCAAAAAAAAATTTGCAATAGTTAGAATTTGTCAATTTTGAGCAAGATATCATGACTCAAAAGAGTTTTTCTAAGGAGCTAAAGGAAATTTCTGAGTATGTCATTCTTTTAAATTATGTATTCCACAAGACAAATTTGTCCTTCTGAGGTACCTTTGTTTCCAATCATAACTCTGGGCTTTATATGGAGCTTCCATTATTTTTCTTTGATGTGCCTCTTTTCTTGCAGTAATTGCACTATAAATTACATTTAAGAGAATTTCTTTGTAATTTTTATGAAAGATTAATGATCATTAATCCTATTTCTTAAGGTTTAGCGGTTTTCATGGCCAATGTTTCAAGGACAAGATCATTTAGTATTGCCATCCTTCTTCATTCTTCACCTTGTAAGAGTGACAAGACTTCATTTAGTGATAATGTATTCTCTGCTTAAAATCTATAAAAGCACTTGGTTAAATTCATTATCAAGTCCTGAAATAAACTTACAAATCATTTCTCTTTTAACAAATTTAGGAATCATTGCATCCTCGCAACACTTCATCTTGAGATTTTGGCAATTATCTAGTTCAGCTCAATAAACCTTCATTGGATTAAAATATGAAATAGCAGGAAGATCACCTTGCTTGATTATTGAGGCTTTAGTTTTGATTTCATAAATGAGAGCAGTATTTTTTCTTTTAAGTATGTTTATTTGTCAAATCTTAAACATATTCTGCAACTGTAAAGAACATGGATGACCCACAAATTTCAGATATCATAATATTCCATAATTATCATGATCATTAAATATCTTTTATCTCAAAATGCAAACTTTGAGTCTTTCAGCTCTAAAAGAAAATTCATGAGATGATGAATTTTTTCCTTTTCTCTTAAGAATGTTTTCAGAATTTGAAACCAGTCTAGGTATTATTTTTCATTCTATTGAATATGAGACATGTAGCCCATAAAGCACTTCTTTTGTCTAATTTTCACAATTCATGATGATTTAATCCATAGAGAAAAAACTAAACTGGACATAATAAAGAGAAAAATTAAAAAGAAAAACAAAAATTGAAAAATAGGGCCCTAACCTTGCTATAATACTATGTAAAAAAGAAGTGGTTGGGAAATTTTGGATTGTTCATTCATTAAATTAGTATTTATACACAAAACTATATAAAAAAAGAAAATAAATAATTATAATAACAAACGAAAAAATTACCATAGCTACCCATAATTTTATCCATGTAGGGATTGTCATTTGAAACTATGGAAGCCATCCATGGGTTCTTTCATTCCATTTTTATACATGAATTTGTGGGGGAGGTATTTCTTTATAAGCAATGAATCCATGACACAAATTTTTATTGTTAAACACTTCCATTGGCCCTCTTGATCCAATGGCCCTTCAAAGCTAGCCCAAATTCCAACAAAGAAAAGCATTCTCATGTAATTGCCTATTCAAAGCGTACCACTTTCATCAACCTTGCGCTATGATATCAAAACTTATTGCTTCCCTTAAAATAATGGGTTCTCTTGGGCTAAAGGATTCTTTTAAGGATATAAAGAAATGTGTGAAAGCAAGAGATTAAGGTTTGAATAGGGATACCACAGGTCATGGGTCAGCCATACAAGTTGCGATCCTAAAATAGAAAATCCTAGATCGAACTTTAAATCTTTCGTGCAATAAATATAACCTAAGGATTGGAACAACTTCAAAGTTGTGGTGGGAGATAAAGTTCTACAAGGAGATTAACAGACCACTAGATTTTGGTTAGATATTATAGAAATTTTAAGGCATTAAAAAAAATAAAAATTACCAGTTGTGGGTAAATGTTTCTAATTTAGGATTGAATTTTTTATTTTTTGATAAATTTCAAGGGCTCTATATTTGTCAAAAAGTCAACAAAATAATACCGTGTCAGATTCATCATGGCCATGGTCAATCACTTGATGTTAGGATTTCACTAGTCAGATTCATCATGGCCATGGCCAATCACTTGATGTTAGGATTTCACTAGTTTTGTGGGAGATTAGAATAGGAAAAAATAGTGATGAATAAGAATTCAATAGCAAAAGCTTAATTTTTCACAGGGAGTGAAAAAAATACAAAATAAGTAAACCTAACACTCAAATAATAGGAAAGTGGAAAATTACTAAATCTCCACCTATTTGGGCTAGCTTCCAAGCCTCCAATTCTTGGATGAAAAATCTAAATTTTCTTCTCAGTCAATAACATCTTTCATTAGCAAAAAATAAATAAATAAATAAAATAGTATTATACAAAACCTAAAAGAAATTGAAAGTGAGAGGAAAAATAGGGGAAGAAAGGACCAACCCTCCTTTTGAAAGGAGTGAAAGAAGGGGCCAACCATATAGGCTTTAGAAATCCCAAAAAAAAAAACAAAATTAATTAATAGCATAAGCTTTCCATTACTAACTTCCCATGTGATTTTGCATAATTTCCCAATAAATTTTAAAATATTAAATTCACATAGAATTTAAAGTTTTTTTACTTCTCTCCATATACACCAATAAAAAGATAAACACATATAATATAAAACAAATAAAAATTATGACATAATAAACTAAATTCTTGATTAACTTGAGTTTTCTTTATGCTTCTCATGATTGATCCAACTGCCTCATGTGCATGTGTTGCATCATAAATGGATGTTAAGCAAAAGCTTTCAACAAACACTTAACGACTTTTGAAAAAACCCGTCTTAAAAAACATGTGAGGATGGCATCATGAGATGGTAGAAGCATTATTGGAATATAGAACCATGCCTAAAAATCTGACACAAGCAACTCCATAGTCCTTGGTTGTAACATAAGTTGAAATCCATCTAGAAGTTGAGATTCCCTCAATTTGTATGGCAATCCAAGAAGGTCCAATTGAACATAGAAATGCTCATCTATCCTAGAAGAGCAAAATTCACTACATAAAGTTCATTTTTAAGCCCAAAAAAGAATTAAAAATTTATCAAGCAAGAATGATTGTGCAAACAAATATATGGTTCACTAAAAAAGCTCCTAAGAGGGTAAATTAGTCATTGTCCTCCATTGGGCAGTAATTCCTTATCTATGCACCAGTGCAAAATTCATGCCAAATTAGAGAGGAATATATGACATTGAAAGAATGTATAAATGAGGGGCATAGCAACTCATAAACTTCAATAGACAAAGACCCATAAATCCGATCAATAGCCACTAATACTGTGAAGCACCGTATGGCAAGCAATGTAGTCTTGCGCCGCCATTAGCCAGTGGTCCGCCATTAAAAGCGTCAGCTAGAGGGGGTGTCAAAACTCCAAGAAACCCTAAATGAAATAAAATGTTTTACTTCTGCCTCATTGTAATGCATAAAAAAAAATGATGATTGAAAAAATATGCCCTATCTCCGCTCACAACTTAAGTTATGCCAAGCCCATAATTCTCTTAGCTAGTTGAAGAAAGAAATATCTTATCGGAATAACAATTTGACATCAACTATCAAGACCGTCAAGCCAAGTTGATACTACCACTTGAATGAAAAAAAACCTCCCTATATCGAGTCTACTAAAGCACGAGAGAAGGCATTTGGAAAACTTTTGAACGCATTCACCTTTCCCTATTCTCTTTACATTCAAGAATTTCATATTGAGTGCATTTTATTTATGTACCTTTAAGTTCCTGCAAGCTATTTTATGTCTTTTATGGTTGATTTCAAGTGCTTTGAACCTAAAATCTACTATAGCTACAAAAGTGTAGCTAGCCACAAGGATGTATTCCATTGAAGCATAAATATGCCGATCTACAGTTCTCTTAATTTCTCAAAAAGCTTGTCTTACTATTTACTAACTAGGATAAGGAAAATAATGGGAAGTATTATCAATACAAGAGTGGAAAGTTAAACTTCTCTTACTAATTACTAGATAAGGAAAAAAAAAGCACTTTAGCTACAATTGCATGTGTACATCCTGCATATTGCAAATCCCCCCTCAAAAATAAAAAATAAAAAAATTCTTAAACAAAATGAGATATAACTAAACAGCTTCTAGGAAGGACATAATTAACTACATCAATCTCAATGGCTAAGCCACCAAAAAAATTAACCCATTTTTCCAATAAGAAAATATTCAGCACTAACCGATCAAAATAAAAAAAGAATTTATAAAATGAAAACATTGAATTCCATGTCAGATATATAAAATATGTACATTTATGGTAAAAATAGGCTACTTACAAGCCCTATTTATGAAGTAAAGACCATGTAGAGTTTCTCAACTTCTTTTAGACTAAATATGAAGTACTTAGCCATCTTTGTTTAGCAACATAACACTAGTTGCTTCCACTTGCTCTGCTCATTCATCCGTTCTCCACATAATTTATAAGACAAAGATCTAAATCAATCCAAAGAGTAATATAAGGTCTTTCTATCCAAGTGCAAGTCCTTTGTAACTTCATGATCACGTTTATTTCACTAAATCTCACTTATAAACAGTGCACAACTCAACAAGCATATTGGCAATAGAACTTACTCGATAAGGAATTTGGCTACCATGGGCAAACAAACGGCTCAGACAATTTCTATGAGGCATAACCACCTTAAGCAAATGGTAATAAAATTATGGAAAATATTGTTTGGTTAAAAAGAGATTGGGCCTTAAGAGAAAGGCAGAAGTGTGCTTAATTTGGAAGAAATTTTTACAGCAAGGAGGAAATTCAACCTTATTGATCTGACTAAGTAAACTATAGTTACCAAATCTTTCGATACTACATTACTTATCCATTGGCAAATAACAAGAATTGCACCTACATCTTCTTAGCAATGTAATATAGAAAGATCTTTATTTATTTATTTTTTAAGTTATTGGCGAGTCACTAATAGAATCTAGATAAACAGGATATTCAGCAATGAAGGGTACTAAAATTTACTTTTTTATGGAAATTCGATTTGATTTGGTACCAAAAGTCATACATAAATTGAATCAAACTAATTTTCACCATTTTTCCCTTCAATCGAAGAAGTGAAACCCGAACTAACAAAAAAATCAACTATAATCTTTGTAGGATTGGCTCGCCTGAAAAGAGTCAGTGCACACACAAAGATAAATATAAAATTGAGAATTTCTTCAAAAAATAGGGATACATGACACTAACCTTCGCTGCCTTTCCAACGCTCTAGGTAAATAGATTTAAAATTTCAATAAACTAACGATATCAGCTAGTCTTCTCAAAGAATAAGAAGAATGTTAGGTGCAGATAAAACAAAGAATTTTGTAAAATGGATAGTATTTTGGATAAATCATACTAAAATGACCATTGATATGGATGTGGCATTTGAAATGTCTTCTTAGTGTTAATGTCATCTCTCTTAGCCTTGAAATCCAAAGTTCATTGCTTTAGCTGCACAGTATATCCATCAAACACCAAAAATTGTAGGACCAAAATCAAACTAAGCAAACTAGTATAAAATAATTTCCCGCTTATCTGGCCTTCTTGTCATAAACCACGCCGCACAAGTAATGCATTCAATCCAACAAACTTGATCCACCAAAATCAATGAATCGCAAAGTATATCCATCAAACAGTTCAAATATAAATCAAAAACAGCAAAAAATCAAACTCACAAAATCTAATTTTTCCATGATACAATCATCGATCAAAAGGCATACGACAATGGAGTAGAAAAGAGACCACCAAGAAAAAAAAAAAAAAAATCGCAAACATTAACATACCTCTCCTGCCCGGCAGTATCCCAAATCTGTGCCTTGATGTTCTTATTATCAATGTTAAGCGTTCGCGTTTGGAACTCCACTCCAATGGTGGCCTTGGAATCTAAGGTGAACTCGTTCCTCGCGAACCTCGCCAGCAGCTGCGATTTCCCCACCGCCGAGTCCCCAATCAGCACTACCTTGAAGACGTAATCGACCTTCTGGCTAAACTCCCCATGCTTATTCGCCATCACAATCACCCCGATCGATCCAATGAGCCCTAACAAATCCTCAGATTAACAAGGCAGAGTAGATCAGGAGAAGAGAAGGGAAGACTCCTCGCCTCTCATAGCATCTCCATCCCTACCCAATATCGCTCCAATCCTACTCATTGACCTCTGAGCATCAGCTCAGTTAAGTTCCATGAATTCGATTCCAGATTATTCTCTGCACTCCGTGCAGGACGGAAGAGCTTGGAGGAAGGAGAACCGGAAAACGTTAGAAGCCGAGAAAGGAGCAGGGAGGCGGACAAATGGAAACGGCTTGTTTGCTGCCTAAAATATTTGTTTTTTTATTTAAAGGGACAATTACATTTGTATTTACAAATCTAACGTCCACTTAAATCAATTTTTCAAATTCTCACTTACATTTTGGGGTGTAAACCAGCCGAACACGTTCGAGCTCAAAAAGTGTGTTCGTGTTCTGCTTGTTTGCTTAGCGAGCCGAACACGAGTTTTTCACGAACAAAGAGTCGTTTTGACAACCCTGATCACATAGTCATAAGATGTTAAGGATTTGGGCAAGATTTAAATTATCATTTGAATCTAAATTAATAATTTTTATTCTATTTTCTTCATTAATACTTTTAATTGATTATAAATCTTTGTAACTTTATAGTCAATTGTTTTTTTAAAAAAAATACTACTCATCGAAGATATATATATAATTGATTAGTAGTATTTCAAGACAAAACGATCCGAACACGAACGAACAAATATTTGTTCGTGTTGTTCATATTCAGCTCGTTTACTTAGCGAATGAGCCGAACACGAGCTTCTTAAACAAGCCGAACACTAGTTGTTCGCGAACAAGTAGCCGTTTTTGACGGCCCTACTTACATTCATACCACACAATTTATATGTATTTACATATCTAACACTCAAAATTTGATATTTGCGCTTATAATGCATTGGTAACATAAATCTATGCACGAAAAAGACTTCTACACTTTTAAAAATATGATAATGATGTATTCTTCTATGTTCTTATAGAGATTTGAGTGGTGTGCATATAAATATGAATGTTTTGGCGTTAGAGTTGACATTATATAAAATAATATGGTATTTATGTAAATGCCTCATATCAAAATTGCACATATTTTAAAAATCTAGCACTCTCTTCCATCCAATTTTAAATTTCTCACACAAATATCAAATTTCATTATAAAACCCCAATCCATATTTTTCTTTTTTTGTTAAATTCTCAATGATTTGATAGTGGCACGCATAAATATATATGTTCCATAATTTAAAAACAACACTTGAGTGTTAAATTTTAAAAGAAGTAATATTTCACATAGCACCTGAAACATTGTTGATATCATGTTTGATATAGCTTCAACAAATTTCCAACATCTAGCACGAATCTCGATGCATGACAAGAATCTTGATGTGTCTTTTTTAGCAAGAAATATTCAAACTTTGATAAAAAGTCACGTGAAAGTCTGATTTCAACGAACAGACAGTCAAAATGACCGGCTCGACGAGACAGACCAATTGGTACTAAATTGTTCTAATCCAGCCAAATCAAGCAGCAATCAAGACGCTTTGCCCCATTTTTTCCTTTTTAAATTTTGGTANGCTTAAGATTAGGTTTGGAGTAAGGTAGAGTTTAAGTTTAGTTGTGTTGAATTTAGTTTAATTAAGATTTGATTTTAAGTAGCTTTTTTTTTTTTAAATTTATGTTGTTTTAGTTTATGTAATTATTTTTCTAATACTAAAGGTTTTAAGTGTTGAATGATGTTCCTTTGAGATGATTGAGTTGTGTGTTTTAGGCGTATAAGAGGATTGTTGTGTATATTATGAGATAATTGAAGCCACGTGAACAAAATCACCCTAACATTTTATTTGGAGTTGGTAACCGTTGTATTTATATTGAAAATTTGGAGATAGTATTTGTATAAAATGAGATGTGAGATTTATATATATCTTTGGGACTCAAATTAATCTTGACTTTGATGGAATTGAACTTTAAAAAGAATCGAAGGTTGTAGTTGATAAAAAAAAAATTATTTTCTCGATAATATATTTTAGCTTGATAAATTAATGTGGTTGTTGATGCATTAAATATGAAGTTCACTAGTGTGACAATTTGTAAAAAAATTTTATATTTGTTTACAGAAGAGGGTTAAAAATGCTTTAAAGATAGATGATGATATACAAGATTAATTTATCAAATACAGTTAGGAAGATGAGTTGAATTACATGTAGATTATCATTGTATGTTGACGTCTGGCACTTGAATTTCTGGTCTTTACTAATGGTGATGTGAGGAGAGGTATGTTGACAAATTATGATTTAGAACATTGAGCTATTCTAGGATGTCTTTTATTTAACTTTGTTCAACCTATTTTGGCCATATGTATTATCAAATGAGCAAATGATATGTAGAAAGTGTGCTTAATTTCCTTTATGTATTGCACATCTTTATGGATGAAATTGCACTTTAAGGAAAAATATTTTTATTTTTTCTTGCAGGTACAATAGGTAGTAGAAGTGGAAAAAAGTGGAGAAGAAATTGAACGAAGCAGAAGCTTTGTGGAGCAAAAGGTGACTCAAGAGACTAGTGCCAAGGTGTATTCAATTGGGCGCTAATACGCCTTAGCGCTTCTACCAACAGCCTTAGCGCCGCCTAGGTACCAAGGTGCGACCATGTAGTGTTGGGCCATTTTTCAACAGTTTTCCCCACTATTTGGGGAGTTATGTGGCAGATGTAAAGGAGGTTTTTAGAGAGTTTTGGCTAAGTCTTTTCATGCTATAGGATGATAGTAAGGTAGTGTTTGTTGTTGGGAAGATTTAGGTGAGTTTACTTAGAGATTTTGGTGAGATTTGTGAGTTGTATTGGAGGAAAGACATTCAGTACTGTAGTGAGGATTGGGATATCCTTTGGGGAGGCATTTCCATTACTTTGTAAAGGGAAAAATCTAAGTACGGGTTTAGGAGAAGTTGATTTGGACTTAGGGTTAGTTCACTTTAAATTGAACCTAAGGAGTTAAGGTTAAGACCAAATTGGTTTGAACTTAGGGTTAGGTTCAATTTAGGTTGAACCTATGGATTTAGGGTAACGTCCAAGTTGGTTTAGACTTAGGGTTAGGTTCAATTTAGTATGAACCTAAGGTTTAGGGTTAAGTCCAAGTTGGTTTGGACTTAGGCTTAAGTTCAATTTATGTTGAACCTAAAGGTTTAGGGTTAAGTCCAAGTTGGTTTGGACTTAGGCTTAGGTTCAATTTATGTTGAACCTAAAGGTTTAGGGTTAAGTCCAAGTTAGTTTGGACTTAGGGTTAGATTCATTTTAGATTGAACATAAGGATTTAAGGTTAAGTCCAAGCTGGTTTGGAGTTAGGGTTAGGTTCATTTTAGGTTGAATCTAAGGTTTAGGGTCAAGTCCAAGTTAGTTTGGACTGAGGGTTAGGTTCAATTTAGGTTAAACTTAAGGTTTTAGGGTTATGTCCAAGTTGGTTTAGTCTTAGGGGTTAGATTTAATTTAGGTTCAACCTAAGGTTTTAGGTTGAAGTTCAAGCTGGTTTGGACTTAGGGTTATGTTCAATTTAGGTTGAACCTAAGGTTTTAGGGTTAAGTCCAAGTTGGTTTGGACATAGGGTTAGGTTAAATTTATGTTGAACCCAAGGTTCTGTCCAAGTTGATTTGGACATAGGGGTTAAGTTTAATTTTGGTTGAACCTAAGATTTTAGGGTTAAGTCCAAGTTGGTTTGGACTTAGGATTAGGTTCAATTTAGGTTGAACCTAAACAATTAGGGTTAAGTCTAAGTTGGTTTGGACTTAGGGTTAGGTTCACTTTAGATTGAATCTAAGGATTTATGGTTACTTCCAAGTTGTTTTGACTTAGAGTTATGTTCTATTTAGGTTGAGTCTAAGGTTCAGAGTTTTCAAGTTGGTTGAACTTAGGATTATGTTCAATTTTAGTTAAACTTAAGGTTTACGGTTAGGGTTGTGTTCAATTTAAGTTGAACTTAAGGTTTAGGGTTAAGCCTAAGTTGGATTGGACTTAGAGTTAGGTTCAATTTATGTTGAACCTAAGTTTTAGGGTTATGTCCAAGTTGGTTTCGACTTAGGGTTAGGTTCAATTTAGGCTGAACCTAAGGTTTTAGGGTTAAGTCCAAGTTGGATTAGACATAAGGTTAGGTTCAATTTGGCTTGGAAAGTAAGGTTAGGTTCAATTTAGGTTGAACCTAAAGTTTTAGGGTTAGAACAAAAACAATAACTTAGCCCTAATAATCTTTAATACAATCTTACGGCTAGCAAAGGAACAAAAAACACAAGGGACATAGTGTATCACCTACACTGTGTTTGATGATGTCCGCGATTGCGAAGATGAAGCTCTCCTTGCAAAAAAGAGTTCGGCAGGATCCCGAGCTCCGGTGAAATCCCGAACTCCGATGATGATCCTTCTCCTAAGAGTAAAGAAGCTCTCCTCTTAAAGGCGACTCCATCGAAGCTCTGAGCAAGATCTTCTTCCATCTATTTTCTCCAGCGAGAAGATGGTCGGAGAAGAAACAGTGAAGTGGAAGAAGAAGAAGAAGAATGGAGAGAATAATCTCCCAAAATCCTCAAGCTTTCCTCCTCAAAAGCTCTCCTCTACACTCTTCTCACCAAAGCTATGGAGAAAGAAGAAGATGGAGAGAAAGAAGAAGAAGAAGATCAAACGGAAGAAGAAGAAGATGGAGGAAAGACCCCAAATATCTCTTGCTCAGCTCCTCCCCTCACTCCCGAAGCTCTTCCCCAAGAAATGTCAGTCGATCTTCTTCTCCTTGCCTAGGGAGCCAATATCCAATGGCCTCAAGCCCCCTTTCCCCATTTATAATGAGCCTAGGTTAGTCCCCATCTCTTTCTTGGGCGAAGGGCAAGACAAAAGACATTATATGGCAGTCCCAGCGATGCTGTCGATGGAAATTTGGGGATCGTCGTGCGAAAGATGCACTTAGGGATGTCGCGGCGTGGCCATGCCAAAATCGGACGTGGTCATGTTACTATAGAAGAAATCGCAGATGATGGTTCAACATGGTCACGCTGGAGACCAGACGTAATTACGCCGGGCTCTCTGTCGGAGGCATGGTCATGCCACTCGGGCGTGATCACGTAGTAGGTGTTTCGGCTCCAGCCCAGGTTTCCGAGGGTGTGACCATGCCTGTTTTTGGAGTGATCACACTAAGGGTGAGGTGTGGCGACGCCTATTCCGGGTGTGGTTATGCTGGACCCTTGCACTTGAAGTGGCAGTCGGAGCGGCTTTAAGCCTTGTTCGGACCACGGGAAGTCCCAAAAAGGAAAAAGTATGGTCCTCAAATATAAAAATGAGCATCTTACACATCCCAAACTGTAACTACTGTCATTCAAAAGTCAAGCTTTCCCGGGTGGGGATGAACCGGTACCGATCCCGATCTTGCGCTCGAGGCTCATAACAAGATGGTTCGGACAGATGTCCTAGTCTACGGGAAGTAGTAAACAATCTTGTAGCCCTCAAGCGAACACCAACATATATAGCATCCAAAAGTGATGCCAATACCTATTATAATTGCGCAAATTCTAACCCACCTGCCTAATTCCCGATCGTTCAATTTCAAAAAAATATTACCTCAGGAGTACTGATGCATCAGTACTCCAATGAGGAGCTGCCACGTATGCAATGGTCCCATCAAAATGCCACGTGGCAGCTCCTCATTGGAGTACTGATGCATCAGTACTCCTGAGGTAATATTTTTTCTTCAATTTCAAATATAGATTTTAACATAAAAATGTAATTGCATAAATCCCCATTCCCAATTGAGTTAGGAATAGAACACAAACACATTTACAATCTATGAAATTCATCAAGTCCAACAGCTGATAATAATAAAAATAATAATACTCTATTGTTAAGAAACCAGCACATATAACCTGACACTAAACTCAGCCAGAGCCTCGCAAAGCTGGAACATATCCTACGCCTACCCCAAGCTCTGAAACAATAGCAGCTCACAGTAGCTGTCAACTTGCTTAAAAGGACTCAACATAAAAATCTAAATCCATTTCTTCTTTGCAGTCATTATCTCTGCCTGCGGCTTTCTGCTCCTAGACTTCTTCTCATCTGTGATAGAAGAAGCAAACTGCTTTGAACTTACTGAAGCATTGGCTTCAACTTTCCTGCTCACACGATTCTTCCTGAGAGGGCACATTGCTTCCTGTAGTGTTGAGACAGAAGAGCCCATAACCTTCGTTATATCAAGCCTCCCATGTTTCATCCCATTGCTTGAATTGCTTGATGGATTCAATCCAAATCCACCCCTCTGAGGAGAATCTCGGTCAGAGGAGGATGTGCTGCTGCTGCTCATGTCATAGAGAATGTTTTCCGTCATAAGCGGTGAACGTTCAGTGGTTGAGTCTGAAGAAAAAGGCGTCAATGATGGCCTTCGAAGCCTCGTGAATTTGACTATCTGCAACAAATTTCCATTGATCCAAAGCTTTATTGAAACATTATAACTTTAAAGGACTATGGAGGATATCTTACCTGTTGCTCTAAAACAAACATATCCTTCTTCAACTTCGTAATTACCATGTTTTTCCTTCTTATAACCTCTTCCAGTTCTGTAATCCTCTATTTGATAAGAAATGAATTCCGAGTAAGATAAAGGCTTCAAAAACAGAAATGCAGAAAATTGGAGTGAAAGACAACCTTAGAGTAAGTAACATTGGAAGTATGAGCAGCAGTTGTCAGTTCCCTAATGGTGGCATTCTTCTCTTCGAATTCCTTTCTAAGATTGTAAAGCTCTTGTTCTGCTGCCAATGTGCTCAGTTCTGCAGGCTAACAAGTTCACCAAACATTTTTATTAATAATCAGGGCTGGATCTCCAAAGAGCTCAAAAGATAAACATGGATCTTCAAAGAACATTTGTTATTAAAAATTATATTTTAAGATTATTTGGGGTATTAATCCCAGATCATGGAATATAGTTTTAATGGTTAATCTCCTCCATATATATTTTTTAAGAGTTTTTATTGAAAAATTGTTTTGATTTCTGCCTTATTTTCATGATGCTCTTGTACAAAACACTTATAGCACATTTACAATCGATTAAAGATGTTATTTTTGTTCTCACTTCTTTAATTGAAGTTGATGATAAGGTAGGCAAGATGAATGCGAAAAAAAAGAATAAAAGATGGAATGTCCATAAGCTTCAAGTTGATAAAAATCAAAGGCATGCCTTCAAATAAAAGAATGAAAGGAAGAAGTAGAGCATAATAAGAAAAAGAAAACAAACAAGTTTAGAAAGAAATCATAAAAAGATGTACATTCAAATTTAACTTTGGAAGGCATACTTTAAATTAAATTGATATCATTTCTAACAGCTTCCATACCTACAATTTTGTTCCTTAATTTAATTTAGTTCCATAAATGATAACTAATATAGTTTATGCTTTATATGATTTAGTCCTTAAAAAGTTATTTTTTTACTGTCTTGAGCATGAACAGAAAAAAAAATTTTAAATATCATATAATCCATGTTTCAAGACAATTTTTTCCTTTTAGCATAGGTTTTATAATTAGTTGTTGAATTATAAGACTCATGCTTAAAGAAATCATTGCCTGGCAATTTTTTATTAAAAAATTCCAATTGATTGATAATAAATAAGCCTTGGTTTTAGTGGAAAGCATAGTTTTTTACATGATTCATATGCAAATTATGTATACCAGAATTTTGTTGTTTGCTTAGTTCTAACTTCTGACCAGAAACATGTAATTTATTTAAAAGTATAACATAGATTAGTGATTGGCAATGACCCGGTGATGGATGTTTGATATTTCTAAGTGGTGCTCTCTTTAATAGTGCTTAAATTTTATTAGTTAGTTTGTGGTTCATCATACTTAATCCTTAAAGAAAAAACAGTCAGATCAACAGAGAGAAATACAATCATTAAAGTTGGAGAAAATTTGTTCATATCTGCCTCATTCATGAAGTGAACAAAAACTGTTTCAGTTCCCTCACCTGAGTATCTACAGAAGAAGCAACACTCCAACAAAAATCAGATAGGTCAGACATTCGGCGTTCCTCTTGCTCAGTTAATATCTCATAATTGTTCTCTGTCAATCTTTCTTTGCTAGACTGAGTCACACAAACATCCTGTGAGGGTGTATAGGTTAGATATTGTTTAATAATTAGCATCAAAGAAGAAAATAAATGATCACAATGCTGATTGGAAAGCCTTTACTTTTGTCTTAATGGATTGGCTATGACAGAGATGAACAATGCCGCCATCTGGGTTGAAATAAGGAGCCCAACAATCGCCATGGAAGAATTTTGCTTTATTTTTTTCCACCATTTCAGAAACTATAACCTGCTCATTTTTGGACTGAAAGTTGCAGCCTGATGTTGGAGAGTGATCTTTCATAAATGTCATTTGATCCAACAAATCGTTATGTTTCAACTGCATGTTCTTTAACATCTCATCCTGTTCATGCATGCAAATGTGCACCAATTATCTCAAATTAAAAATTACAAGCAAAAAGAACTGTTGGATGAACACAATAAATTCAAAACTTCAAACTTGCTCGGAAGTACTATTAAAAAGTGATCTGGGGCTAAATAAAAACCACTGAAATATTTCAGGGCGTGTTTGTGTCAATCATTGCCTTAATTCCCCTTTGATTGCTGAAATTATAAAATTCATATTGAAAATGATAAGATGGTATGGTTAAAAATCAATATTTTATTCAAACAATGGGTTCCACTTATTACGATTCAGAGCATGATTGCAGCTAAAAGGAATTGATTTAAGTTAGCAGTCCTCTCAACAAATCAACGGAAAGTTAATAAGAAAAAGACCATTTTTTACATGGAATTATGCAGGATATCATCAAACCAACCCTGGTTATTGACTGTTATTTTGACCCCCAATTAAATGAACTAAGGTAAAAGGGCAATTTTGTAATGTGGCACCGCCACCTACCACATCTCACCTACCGCTCACCTACCGGCCACCTACCGGCCACCTACCGGCCACCTACCACCCACCTACCTCCCACCTACCACTCTCTTGCTTCTATAAATAGAGAGGGTGTGAGACATATGATAGAAAGGGAAGAAATCTTAAGGGTGTGAGGCTTAGGAGAGGAAAGGGAGAAGAGATCTTAAGCTACTACAAAGGAGGAGAGAATAGCTAGAGAGTTAGAGAGGAGGAGAGAATAGCTAGAGAGTTAGAGAGGAGGAGAGCATCTTGTGGCCTTGTATCAAGGTGTCGCCTGAGAGGGAGGTCGTAGAAGGAAGATGAGGGCTCATCTCTTTATGTATAGCTATGTATTCTCCATTTCTTTTGCCTTAGTGAAATATTTGATTGATTCCCTCCCGTGGACGTAGATCCAGTTGGATCGAACCACGTAAACGATCTGTGTTTGTTTGTGTTCTTTTTCGTCTCATTCTATGCCAGGAAGTACATATCTCACAACATTGACAAAATCCAAAATTTATTGGCAAAATTCAATAATCAATAAGGGGTTGTCTGGCAAAAGATGACATTTAAGTAATTAGGGTTTAGTAAACCCCGCAAATCCGGATTTACTAAATCCTGAATGGTTTGAATCCGAAAAACTGTATGGCAATGGATTTACTAAATCCTGTAAATCCAGCATAACTGTTTGGCAATTAAGTACAATAAACCAAATGGCTCCTCCACCAAATCACATAAATCTCATAAATCCACCGATTCATTAGATTTAGTAAATCCACGATTCACGGTCGAAATCCAGATTTATCAAATCCACAGCTTTATTTTGTCCAAAATGACCGTTAGCCTACACCCAGTTTAAATCTTGCTCTAAGACCGTTGCCACACGGACCCTAAGAGAAATAATAAAAATGAAAGACTAATGCATTAAAACAATTAATAAAATTTAGAGAAATACCCTAATGTGGACGGAGAGCTGAAGCTGCAATATTCTCTGGGATAGTCTGTTCTCTGTAGAGGTAATTGCGATTAGGGCAACAATTAGGACGCGTTGCAGCGGCGTAAAGAGCTTCCAAACCACAGCTTCCTCGGGGCCAAGTCCCATTCCTATGGCTCGTGCAGAAGTTGCCTCAGAGGCGCCGAACGAGCGGGATTGAAGCCAGATCCAGTGTAGCTTCCGGTGATCCGAGATGATGGGGCGGTGCGGTTCTGCAAAACGTGTCAATAGGCGAAGGGGAGAAGGGGAGGGAGGGAAGGAGACGCAAGGAGACGCGAAGGACGGCTCGACTGGGTAGAAGGCATCTGCAGCGTAGGCACTGGTCATTGTGAGTGGGAACCAGGAAGTGAGGGGAGGTGGAGGAAGGCGGAGGAGGCGCGTAAAAGTGCAGGTTTTGCTTGTTTGAATCTTTGAAAATGGGTATCTGGTAAAGGCGTTTTGATGCAAAATGACAAATGAAATGGTGCCACGTAGGCAGGGTTTATTTAATCTTAAGAAGCCCTTTTAAAATTCATTAAAACATTAAAACGTTATTGTATCATATAGTTAAATATTATAACTTGATTTGCTCAAAAACTTTGTAAGAATAGAAGCATGAACATAGTAATGTCGAAAAATTATTGTGTCAGGTCTCAATTAAAAATAGACATGTGTTATAGTGGATCTCACTCTTTTAAAAAATAATAAAAATTGTGTATTTCAATGAGACTCACATTTTGACGTTGTCATTTTGACACCGTACTCAAATTTGCTTTCAGTGTCCGGATGTAATAATCTCTCGGTAATGTCACCCATCTTTTTTTTCTTAAAGATTTGATTAATGCTTACAATATATATAATAAAATTAAATATGATTTATCAATTTTGTTATTCATTAGGGGTGGAGAGACACTCGGGATGGAGAAAATATTGCATTCGGAGTCTAGACGTGAGCTGCATCTAGAAAGCAGACACGATGCACGGGGAGGTCGGTTTTTTTTTTCCTCCGCTACCTCAGTGCTTCGTGTCTGTTGTTCAGACCCAGCTTGGTTCCTGACTCCGGACACAATATTTTTTTGTGAAGAGGTACACACTTAAGATGCCTTCTAACACAACAAACATAGGTTTGAGCTTGAAATTCTAACAAGTGCCTAATAAGGTCACTTATGATCCTATTACTTAACTAATGAAATCATCATGGTAATGTTGCCCACCTTCTTTTGTTATATTTGACTAAAGCTTATAATAGTTATTTGTAAAAATAACTATGTATTATGAAGTTTGCTATTCATTAGGGGTGGAGCGAGGCACTCAAGATGAAGATGAAGCTCCTATTATGTGTTCAAGTTAAGCCTCTTGTCTAGTCCACATTTTGGCACCATTTCAGCACTAATTAGGTGTTATCTCCCTAGGTGGGGAAATAGTTGACCGGAACAGGTCTGCCCACCATGCAAAGAAATGCTTGTATGAGTGGCTTCCGCGGCAACATAAAATAGTATATCTTGCCACACAAAGAAATATATAGGGGTTTTCAGATCTGCATAAACAATCACATAATAATAAATTTTCAGTAGAGAGACCAGGAAAAGGTTCGCATGTCGGGCTAGGTGCTAGTGATCGGTTGGAGTTTCCGAGTTGGTTGATGATGTAGGGGTACATATTTTGACATTACTCGCATCTTCTTGAAAATTTCTCCGCATCTTTCAAAAAGGTGGTCGATAAGTACCCTTGTCTTTGCACCTAATAGGCTAACATTTTTCCCCCGGAGTGACTGTTGCACTCTCTGGAGTGTATGTACTGGAGACATTTTGTAATTCATCTTCTCTTAAGCATCTCAGTTGTACCGAAGTTACTGATCGACTGAAGGGTTTTCCTTCGATCATTAAATATAATGCAACCTTGATTTTAAAACAACTTGGATCTTTAACATGTTTTGACACTTTTTCAGTTTTTTAATAGAGGATGTACGAATCGATCCAGCTCCATGTTCCTTCAACCAAAATTTTCATCGCGTCTGGTTCCTCAATTGCCAGACGAGTAAGTCTTTGTAGGGTTTCGCCCAACTTGAAGCATTTGGGCAGGATATCAACGACATGATTCTTCTCTCATCCTACATGCTCAATGCAGAAGTTTCTGAATCTCTCGATCTCTTGTTTCGTCTTAGCGAGGTATTTCATTGTCAGTTCCTCCCTAACCTCAAATTCTCTATGTAGCTGGTTTACGACCAACAAAGAATCTGACTTCAAAAGTACCTACCATGTGTTTCATAAGCTAGGTGAAACCCAGTGATCAATGCCTTATAATTTGCTTAATTATTTATGATTTCAAACTATTTTGAAATCGACAGGTTGAGGTGTTCTCCGGTTGGGTTGCTCAGGGCCAGCCCCAGATCGACATTTGACTGTTTGGAGACTAGTTCGACATATAAGAGTCACGTCATATTGCTGGGAAATTTTTTTTCATTTGATTCTTCCGCAGTAGAAAAATATAATGGAAGTTAGTGATTGCTTGGGCATTGATCGACGTTCAGAGGATATAATGTCGTATTCAATGAGCTCCATCACCCACTTTAGCAGTCAACTTGAGTCCTTTGGTTGTGTGATATGGCTTCAGTAGATGATTCGTGATGTCCCAGATTGGATAAATATGGAAATATGTTCATAGCCCATGTTTGGAATTAATCAAAGCAAATGTTAGTTTATCCATAATCTGGTACCTGGTTTCGGTTTCATGGAGCACTCGACTCATGTGATAGACTGAGAATTGCTTCCCCTCCTCTTCTCTGACCATAATCTAGCTTAAAGCTTCTCATCTGGCTCCGAGGTATGCCCATATTCCTCTGCTTGTTTTGGACCTTAGAGCAGTGAGGGTGATGCTAAGGATTGCTTCACACTTTTGAATGCTTTCTTGCATTCGGGAGTCCGCTCAAAATGTTGGTTCTTCTTAAGTACCTTAGAGAAAGCTGCGCATCTGCACCCGATTTTGGAATAAAACGATTGAGGCCCTTAATTCAACCGATTAATCTTTGCATTTTTTTTTATGCTTTAAGGGGATGCCATATCCAGGATCGCTCATACCTTCTTCGGATTGGGCCTCAATTCTCCTAAGATTTTAGTATTGCCTTTCTGCTCATGTATGTGGGGTTGTGGATTCCGGCGGCAAGCATGCAAAACTTCACTCGTTGACTTATTGTTGAGTCTCCTATGAGTCGTGCAAGTTCAATTTATATTTAATTTAGTTACTCTTTTATGACCGACATTCACACAAAATATGACAGCACTTCGGTAGCCTCCCGGCGTCATCCCTGTTTAAGGGGCTACATCGGCGAGCTGAGGCCTTCCTACCATGCCTAAAAAAAGCATTCACAGTTAGTGTCTTTAGACACTATTGCCCAAGGGGTCTTCATAACCCACCATGCTTAAGAAAGTATGCTTGGGGCGTCATGTTCCAACATAAAATACAATAACGCACACACAAGAGACCATTCCAATCTCATTGATACGACATAGAAGAACCTTTAACCCATCATGCTTAAAAAAAATGTGCATGGGGCTTGAGTTACCTACAAAGTGAAATATAACACATAATTTCCACACTAACATGACAAGTGCTTATATATATATATATATATATATATATATATATATATATATATATATTAATCAAATTACTTAGCCAAAACCACCACTTAGGGTATGTTTGGGGGCACAACTGGACAACTTCGCGGCACCCCACCGCAGACTTCTGTTGTTTGGGGCCGTGGCAGAAGAACTTCGCAGCCATCGCAAAGGGAGGTTTTTGTAAAAAGTGGGCCGCAGGATCTACCCTGCAACCCTCCTTCCGCCATTCTATTTTTACACAGTTGCCCCTTTGATCGAAGGTCTGTGTTTCGGTTGTTATGCGAAATGAAGCTCTGCTCCTTCCGCCCCTCATTCTCTGGCGTTCGTTCGTTGGTCATCATCTCTGACAGTTCGGCTCTTTTTTTCTTCTTCTCTTATCTTCTCATTGAAAGGAACCTCTGTCCACAGTCTCCATCCTCTTCCTTCCTCTCCCTCGAACCTGCACAACCCGCTTCTTCCACCGTAGCGCAATTCTTTGGTGAAGTAAATATCCTTTTTTTCCTCATCTGAAAATAGCTGCAAAAAGGTGCATCTTCGGCACTTTTTTCATCTTCTTTTCTCTGGTTTCAAAAACTATAAGATGAAAATCAAATGTTGGTTACTATGCTAAAAATTTTTAATATAATTTCATGCTATAATAACCAAATTGATTGACATGGATATTAGGTTGAGCTACTGACCGAGAATAAAAATATGAAATGCTAATTAAACTTAAATCAAATCAATTATGGAATTCTGATTATGTTTTTCACTCTTTTTCTGTCATGTTTCCCAATCAGCTAATTATGCTAGAGAATTTGCCAAAGATGTTATTAGCTCGTGAGATTTTTGACACGTCTTCTGTTATCTATAGATGCATAGGAAAGGATGCATTTCATCCATGTTGGTTTTATTATGCAGAATTGATAAATATAATACTTGAGTTCTGAATGTTTTTTGCTTTATCAAGTGTTTTTTTTTGTAGAATGATGCATTGTTAAAATATTCATCATATTGCATGTTATCTTGTGTCGACAAAATAATAGTGCTTACTTGTCAATGCAACTTGTATGATTTGAATTTCAAGATAAAGTTTGGATTATTACATTGAATGTTACTTCCTGATGCATCTCTTAGGAGTATATAAAAGCATTCAAAATAGATTGTGCTTCTTGGCTTTAATATGGGGAAAGAAGCCTCTATCACATGGGATTGAGTTGTTAAAAACATTTTTGGTGATCCATATTTGAATGAAATCAAATCAGGCAACTAGCTAACAATTGACAAAAGTTAATAAAAAACTTTCAAGAACAAATAGGACAAGAATATGAA
>NEWO01000043.1:1555771-1598711 GCA_003013225.1 Phalaenopsis aphrodite | reverse complement strand
ATGCACGCACGCACGCACGCACACACACACACACACACAACAAATGATAACTATTGTAAGTGTTATCATTGCTCTCAACTTCAAAGAAATTTAGACCTACAACCACAAAATATTTACAAATAAATGATAACTGTTGTAAATGTAATCATTTCTCTCAGTAGCATAATTTCTCTTTTAAAGCATAAATTTTGACCTAAAACTACACATAATAAAAACATCACTGAACAAAAAAAAAAAAACTTTCAGCCTAAAAAAATACACTAGAAAGAGTTATCTGATATAGTGGTTGGATCTTGATTGACATCTTCATAAAGAAATGCAGTGGAAAGCTTGTCCAAGGGCATGCAATCACTTGGATATATCATTATCATAGGCTACAATTTTCAAAAACCTAAGAGGGATATTTATTGATTCCTCCTCATAGCCAGTCAATACAATGAAAATCAAGTTCCCATTAATGGACGACTGCTTCGATATTATTTACTTGTTTCACAGTGCAGACAAGATTTAGGTTTTGTTTGAGGAGACATTGAAGTTCTATTCAGTTATAGTGTGACGACGTTTGCAAAAAGATGTTATTTGATGAAAGAGTGGAAGACGAACGTCTCCCGAAATACTTTCACAAGAATGATAAATTTTCAGCTTTTCAGCTCGCAGCTCGTCTCCTCCAACTCGAACGTAAAGCTTTAAATTAGTTTAATTTGATTCAATTGGTAAAAGTAAAGGCTTTGTCCTTTCCTTGAGTTTACTTTGAATAGTATGAATTCACACTTCTTATCTTCGAGAAGGCCCACCAAGCTTTTTGCCGCTGCCGACATGGAAGTCAATTTGCATAAAATGGTCAAATGGCATGCGAAAACTTTAGTTTTTGGACATTTTCTTAGGATAATGAATTAAAAAATTTCTTAAAAATACTTCTTACTATCGAGTATTATTGGGCTATTTAGAATCTTAAAGAATATATATATATATACACGTGCCATGTATCTCGATCTATTAGTTGGCATCTACGGTACAAGACCTCTAACGAGGGGAAAATATTTGCGTACATAAGACGTACGCAGCGCTGCGTACGTCGAGGGGTTATTCAGGGGATACATGGGGGTTATATCAGGGTTATACCCCTATATAACCTCCCTGTAACCTACAAATGAGTTCCGTGCTTATGTAATTTCATGGGTACAAATAAGTTACACGGAGGTTACAAGGAAATTACACAGATGTTACAGGGGGTATAACCCGTATATAACTCCCCTGTACCACCTGAATAACCCTTGATATACGCAGCGCTGTGTACATCTTATGCACGCAAATATTTTCCCTAACGAGGGGGTTCGAATCCCCTCTAGCACAGTTGGCCTTAATGAGGTGGTACTCAAATTGTTAGACACATTAGTAGTGATTGAAGACTCGTATAATAATCTCTGACCATTCCTTTTTAATATATATGTATATATATATATATATATCTTGGGCAACGGCAAGACTAGGGTTCACATTTTAATTAATGGTTATTTGAATTTTTGGGAATTTTAAATGATGTAGAATTTAATTCCGAGTTAAGCTTTGACTTGGATAAGATTTTAATTAAGGTGTGATTAAATGAATGCTTATTGGAAATGCGTGTGTGATTATCTTTACTTAACATCTAGCTTAAAAAATGATGTCATCATCTCCAAATGGGAGATAAAATAATTTTTTTTATTTTTTATATGATAATTAAAATTAATTAGTGCCATGTCTAAAAAAAATCAAAATAGAGGACTTTCATTGTGTGAGATGTAATGTTTAGATGTCAATCTTTATAGAACTTCAAATGATTTGAAATTATTTTGTAGACCAGGAATGCAATCGTGCGAATCTCGAGGAGATTCGAAGGACTAGAAAAGATAGCAGTGCAACTTAGGAGGGTCCACTGGCGGGATACCAAAAGACACATTTAGTTGACTAGATGCAACCCTCTAAACTTGAGTTGGAGATCGATTTGGTGTAAACACTCGAACCAGATACTAAAGCCCATCAAGTTGAGCAGAACCATCGATCTGGCTATCGACCCAACTCGACTCAAGGAAAGATTTTAGTTTCGCTCGCAGTCCCATGAACGCCAGTGAGATTCATTATCAGATGTCGAGGATTAGCAATAACATAACCCACAAACATCTAAAAAAAAATCCTCTCGTCAAGGAAAGAATTATCTATTAGATTATGGTGATTCATTCTCTACCATATAATCATTTAGAGATCAATGGTCATCAATCTGACTAGAATAACTGATAGGTGAAGCCAATTTGATCAAGCCGATGCTTAAATGACGTATAACCGACAGCTTTGCAAACTTCAAAAAACTAATGGGTGCGACACTTTTCCGAGATATTTGTCATCGCTCTGACCGTCAAACGAACCGCCAGTGAAACGAAGCTACAATTGCCGACGACTCGATTTCTTCTTGAAAAAAGCTACGATATTAAATTATAGTGATGATCACTCCATGGAATTAGTAGTTAGGATTATAAAGAGAGACAATTTCAGCAACAAATTTAGTTGGTTTTTTAGGAGTACAAGTTTTAACTGCTAATTAACCATACAATTTGATGGTATGAATGCTAACAAAATCTTTATTCAACCCGAATACTTTTTGACCGGAATTCAACCATTTTTGCGTCTGAAATAATTAACAATGAAATTTATTTCATTAAAAATGGAGTTCTGACTGGTGAAATTTCAGAGGGATAACATCAATAAAATTTTAGGTCAGGACTTCAGATGCATCCAGAGTCTTATAAGGGAGCGACATGTGTAAAGAAGACCAATCACAGTGTACTGTGAAGGGTAAACAAAATTTATGTGCAAATAAAATTACCAACTTTTAAGCATTTAAAACTTAATTTAGATTCAATTTAATGTATATACATATACTTCACTGATTTACCAGTCGAACTAAAAATTCAATTGGATTTTCGATGATTTATCATCGAATGTGTTTCCCCACGTAGTGGGATTAAGGCTTTGTTGTTGTTGTTGTTGTATCATCAAATGTGTTTAAACTTAATCAGACCGGTAGTATACTAGTTTCATAGTTAAATTGGTTGAATTGTTTAGGGTTTTCCTGATTTTTAAAGCCTTGGCTTAATGAGCATTGGCATAGTCAACAAGCATTTCAAAGTATTTCAAATCAGTTCTAACTGTCTAAGGGTGTGTTTGGGGCGGATAGGCGGTGGCGGTGTGGTGTCGCATCGTAGTTTTTCCTGTTAAGTGTTTGTCTGCGTTCTCAAAAAACTACCACTGAAAGCTACGTTTTTCCACTAGACCCGACTACCTGCCGGTAGCTGCTAGAAATATGCCACCTGACTCTTTAAGAAAAAAGTTTTTGGTAATAGTTATAGTAGCTTTTTGAACAACAACTTCTTCTTTAACAGCTTTACAACTACTTCAAACAGCTGCAGCAATCCCAAATTGAATTAGTAAATTGATTCGATGAGCATGTAATTGGAGATGGCCGGAATCCACATGCAACAATAACCACGAACCATAACTGACATTTCCGCTGCGAACAATATCAACATGCATTTAATTAAAATTTTGTATTTATGTTCTAATGAGCATAGGAGAAGATTATTTCTTCCAAATAATAAATATGAGTTCACATAACTTTTAATTCAATGATGACCATTCTAAGATAATAAAATAAAAGTTGATTATAATATAATATCTAAAAGTACTTATAAATTTCTAAAAAATTAATTATATATAAGATTATTTAATTTATATTTTTTTATAAAACATAATAAATATGATAAAATTGTTGGGTAATGTGGAGACCAGGTCCACTGCAATTTAATTAGTTTTCTAGTTAAGAATCTCACCTACCACACCCATCTACCGCTCACCTACCACAGTCACCTACAACTCACCTACCTCACATCTACCACTCTCCTAGTTTCTATAAATAGTCTCTCATGGCTTGTCATGAAGCACACGCCAAGCAAAACCAAACCAAGTCCTCTAAGAGAGTAAAAGAGAAAGTGTGAGAGAATAGAGAGAAGAAAATATAGATTTTTTTGTAAACGTCGAGGCGTTCGGCGGTGTAATTTCTCGAAGAAATAAAATCCTCTGCAGCTCCGTGGAGGCAGACAAATTTGTCGAACAACGTAAATCTGTGTGCCGCTCTGGTGTTTTTTTCTAAGCGCAATTTTTCTCATTCCATTTTTCACTTTATTGTCGTCATTTTTCACAACAAGAATAATATTCGATTGAAACATGCACTTTAACGATGGATTGTAAAGTGCGCTTGCAATCCACCCATGTACTGTCCAGAACGACCATGAACCCGAGACCACGAGTATTACACATTAACAAATAAATAAGAAAACTTCTATATTTCTTAGAATTGAGGTCATGAAGTCGAATCCCATTCATAATTTCTTAAATTGTGAAAGATTAATTGTCCACTTTATTAAAAATATGAAAAATCTCAGGTATCTTATCCTCTTATCATCACGGGCTATCCGTGGATCGTTGGACCACCAATCAACGGTCATGATGTTGATAGGCGTGTGTGGCTTTCTTTATTAACTTCTGTGACCGGTGATTGCTACGTTCTCGCATAAATTGGAAGAAATATTTGATAGATAGCTGCCGTACCGTGCTGGATTCATTACAAACCACTGGGATATAACGCTGTTGATAAAGTTCGTTGTTCGCGAATAACTCGTGTTTGGCTCGTTCTTTAAGTAAAAGAATCAAACACGAATATATTTTTAAAGCTGTAATTATAATTATAAATGAGCCGAACACGAACAACTATTTGTTATGTGATTATGTGGCGCTACAGTACCACCCCTTGGCGCCATAGCGCCACAGTCGAGCAAGGAGGGCGCTACAGCGCCTAAAATTGGTGTTATAGGGTCAGTAACTACCTCTCTAGAAGATACATCGAATTTGGCAGAATTTTGGAGGGGTATTTGAAGGAACCTTTGGTTATTTTCTATTTTCTATTTAATGAGAAGGATTTCGCCG
This sequence comes from Phalaenopsis aphrodite, assembly GCA_003013225.1. Taxonomy (NCBI): domain Eukaryota; kingdom Viridiplantae; phylum Streptophyta; class Magnoliopsida; order Asparagales; family Orchidaceae; genus Phalaenopsis; species Phalaenopsis aphrodite. Next base: position 1,593,695 of record NEWO01000043.1, on the reverse strand, counting down.
AATTTAGAGACCTTTTGGAGCCTCAAAACTTCAATTGGGCAGCAATACTGAGTTAAGTTTTTCATATTTTGTGTTTAAATGTAAGTGTGAGTGCGTTTTAGTGTGAAGAAGTTTGGAGATTGCTTAAAGAAAACTCCAGAAGTTTGCTTGGGGAGAAGACATAAGCTAATTTGTATTTGTATTCAAGTTTTTATTGTAAACCTTGGATTTCAATGCAAATGTTTTATTTTTGTTTAATGTCTATGAATTATGAGTAGTTCTCTTTCTTTTTTCTTGTATATGAGACTTAATCTTGTGAGATGAGAATTATTTAAATATTTATTTTTACTTTTACAAATTGTGATGATATTTTCACTGAATCTTCATTTACTTTATGAACTGACCACTTGTGAGGTTAAAATCCATTGAGAAACATAATGACCTAGGAGGGTTATGATTTCACTCAACTAATTGATATCACACTTCATTCTAGGCAGAGTCATTACGATCACCTAAGAGAGAGTGCAAATAAATAGGGAGATAAATTTTGATGGGTGTAGAGTTGGTTAGATTTAGAGTGATATGCTAGATTCTTATCAGTTTCGCTTAAGATTTGGTACTATAACGCTGGGATTCTACCATTACGATGGCATAGGCTAGAGGCATCTAAAAGTGAGAGACTAGATAACACTGGTGTGGAGTCGAGTTGTTAAAGAATCGACCTTAAGTTAGCTATTGTTTTTTTTACAAGAATCGAGAGAGGGGAAAGAATAATGTATGAATGTATTTGTCAGAATACTTCAACTTTGTCTTAAATCATTTGAATCCTATATAAATTAAAATCTCTTTGCAAGGGGAAATGTATTTCATAATATCCAAACTAGTTGTTATAGTTTATTTAGCTATTATATTTAGTTGTTATTTTCTTTTTAGCTCTTTAACTAGTGATTTTTAAACCTCGTATCTATTTAATTTTCAATTTAATTAGAATTTTTGTGAATTGATTTTAAGATTTACCATATTCCTCATGGGATCGATACTAGGTTTTTAAGAAAAATCCTATATTACTTAAAACGATATGTATACTTGTGTAATACTCATAGTGTGAAAATCTATTATATAATTCATAAATCATTGCATGTGTTCACACTAACTGCTATATATAAATTAAGATTTATTTATCGTAAAATTAAGAAGATTAAAAATAAAACTAATTGCGGGTCGGGTCACCATTCTTTAGCCTATTACCTCTACGACATGCCTACTCTTTCGGGCAACACACCCATTCTTTGGGTCATTGCCTTCACAACACACCCATTCCTTGGGTCACTGCCTCCACAACATACCCACTCTTTTGGGTCGCTGCCTCCACGACACGCCCTCTCTTGAGTCACTACCTCCACGACACACCTGCTCCTGAGTCACTACCTCCACGACACACTCATCACCACTTCTATTATATGATTATTTGCATTTGTATTTGTATGCATGCATGGATAGCAAGCTGACTCGATAGGCAAGTGACCCTATGTTGGTCACAATTCCTTAATGAGGATTGCTTACCAGCTCAATCTCGTCGAGCAATGCGAGTTAAAGTATCAAGATTGAAATAAATATGTCTGTGCTAAATAATCCAAGGGATCTAACTCATGCACATTACATGTTATGTGTCTGCTTTTAATATTTCTTAATATAAAACTTATATATTATGTTATTTATTACGTATGTTATAATTTTAAAATTATGCATGTAGCAAACTAAGTCATATGTAAGGCCGACTTTTTTCAAAATCCATCATGTGTGACACTCTTTAAATCCTTTAGATTTTTAGAACCCGACTAGTGTGTCGACCCCTTCAAAGCCATATAAAACTAGAGACTTACTCTGAGCACTTAGATGCTGGTTAGGAAATTTTTTTGTTAGATAGTGTGCTAGGCTAGAAATAGAGTGCTAAATATTATTTTTGATGGCTCTTGCTCTTGTTCTTCGCCGACTTGTTCTAGCCATGCATCCGTTTTGCACTTTTTGTGTACTTGTGTGTGCCCATTTTGATATGCATGATAGTATATTAAAGCAGTCTTCTGTAGCGAGATTTGCCATATATATGTACACACACATGTACAATAAAAAGAGGAAGCAATGTAATGGTTATTAGTAACTTTTCTCCATTGGTGTTGCTTAGTTTCCCCACTAGGCATGTGCTATACATGTTGCATGCTTGTTTGGCTTTCTTGCTAATATATTTTCGTGCGGGTTGAGTCATTTTTCTTACTTTTCTTATGTGTTTTTTAGAGGACTAGAAGTCAATTGGAGTAGAAATAAGAAACAAACATGAATTCCGAGATGTTTGGTGCGGGAACCACATAAAGAGGGGATCAGGAGCATATACTTGTGTCCGTTATCTTAATTTCACATTTGATATTGATGTATAACATTAGGATCGGACATGTATATATAGAGTTTGACCGTTCCTTTTCTTTTCTGAGATATGTTGCCGATCGAGGGACACCAACCTTTTCTTATTTTTTTTTATTTTGATTATTTCCCTTTTTTCTATTGCAAGTTTATATGCTTGAAATGAATTTCAATTTTTTTTTCTCTGGTTTGTCTGAGAATCATGAATCAATATAGAATCTTTAGGATTTAAAATTCAAAATTTGCTACAAAAATTCTAATGAAATATTCAAGCGAACGAAAATTTTAAGATTAAAATATTTAGGAATTTGAACTTTGGAATTTACTTTCTTGCATGGTCTTCGAGTCGGATTTTAAATGGGCTGCATGCATTGCTATCACCCAAGTCATACTTATTAGAGCCTCCACAATATCTAAGAACTGATCTAGATAACTGCATCATTTTGCATATCCCGAGGAGAAGCCTCCTTGCTTCTCAAACCCGACTAGCCAGTATAAATTTCTACTTAGATGATTGTCTAGTGCACTTAGGTCGTTAGAAGGCTCGCCGACCCAAAAGGAGTGTAAGTCCTTTTTTGGGAGCATTTTCAGCTTTGTAACTGAATCTTCCTTTCTCCTCTTTTCAGTGGCATGCTTGCCATTTTGGCGGGTATAAGTCTAACCCATTGGAGAACCACCTGATAAACATATAATAGAGTTTCTTTCATTTGACCTTAAAGTTATTGAGGTCCCCGCGGACGACGCAATTCTCAAATTGATGACCGAGGATCTTTGGACATGTTGGCTTGACTACCTTCACGATCAGGTAAACTTAGGGTCCCAATAGCTTGAGATGTCAGGTTTGTGGTACTCTGACCCGACCACCTCTACCTTTTAGGGATTACTCCTCCCTTCTTTTAACTATCCCTATTGAACCATGTTGCTCCTTTTGCCTTCTTTGATATCATCATGATTGCCCAATTACCAATGAGCTGCCACTCGTTTAGAATACGACGATTTGTCTTCTTTCCTTTTGACCCAGATGTGTTTTTACATATTAAGGTTCCCTGTCAGAATGATTCAGTCATTTTGCATGCTCCGTATGCCGATGAGTTCATTTCCCATGTCGGACTACAAGAGACTCATTCTTCCCCTCGTGGCTTAGCGGGATCTCTAAAAGCATCGGAGTATTCCCATGCAAAGTAAATATCCTTTGGTAGCCCTGCACTACTCGTCACTACTAGTGCAAGTAAGACTTCTTTAGATCAAGAGTATTCTTGAAAAACCCCCAAAATGTAATTAACAAAGTGGCATACATCCCATTGGGACCATTCTAGACCTAGAACAAACAAATACACTTGATTCCCTGGTTGTGGGTAGTTTCCGTATGCATTCTTTCACTGATATTTGACACAAGTTATTTCGATCCTATCTAATTCTGGCGTATGTGCTTTGACCTATCCTTGCAAGGTTTGACGCACGGAAATTCTCCACGTTCTTTCTCTTGTTTGTCTGCTTTTGTCATATTTCCTGCTTTTCCGATTCCTCTACTCTTCTGATCACTCATATGATTCGGAAGAGTGACTTATTCGGAAAATGAAAGTATTCAACAATGATGATATACAAACTGATGACTCTTTTAACAATAAAAAGAGAAAGGAACGAAAAGATACACTTCTTACAATAATTTTTTATTTAAAAGCCAAGTTGCTCAATGGACAAACCAAAAATAAAGCGAGTGGAGTGGCCAAATAAAAAAAATCAATGAGTGTCTATTCATATTAAAAACTTCCTTCTCCTAAAAATTTTAAAAATGTTACAAATATAGTTATTAAATTGAAAATACAATAAATATTAAATTATTTTTATATAATTTTATATGGACAAAATACTTAGTATATGATATGACATTAAAAAAACTAGGGACATTTCCATACATACCAGGCAATTCTCTTATATTTACATATCTAACTTGTAAAAATTCATATTTACTAACATACCTCTCAAACTTTTAATATCACATCAAAAATGCCTTCTTTACCATCTCTTCAAAAAATAAATACACCTTAAACCTTTAGGTTTATCATAGCCAGGTGCTATAAATTTAAATAACAATGTGTTACATTTGAAAGTATATAAGGATTTTGTGCCATGTCTGTAATTTCTCAAAAATCCATTAAAAAGTAGGGGTGAAGACTTTCTCCCCCAATCACCTCTTAGGGTATGTTTGGAGTAACTGTAGCTTATTGAATAATCTACTAATAAGTTGATTAAAAATAATCTGCTAATAAACTAGATGCGACGACTATTGCAAATTTTTATTTTTTGGAAAAGTCAGACTAATGCCAGAAAGCTACCACCACACCTAGATAGGTGCGATTTGAAAACACTGTTTTAAGCGTTTTCAAAACGCATAAGCTGTCAAAACGCAGTTTACTCAAACAGGTCTGGTGCGTTTTCAAAACGCCACCGTACCAAATAAGCTACCCCAAACGGGCCCTTAGTTCCTCTTCTACTCTTAATTCTCCCATAGCTCCTTTGGTTTTGTTGACACTTAAATTCAGCCAATAATATATAAATAGACATATTGAAAATTTTACTAAAATATACTTCCATATGATTCCATGATTAATAGAAACACCAAAGATTTAGACTATTTCTCTTTAAATAGTTGCTAGGCACTAAAAGATTGCTGCCAAATTGTCCAAGGCATTGGAACCAACTCATGAGAGCATAAATCAAAGGTGAGATCCAAGGATTCAGAGGCAAGAAAAACCATTTACGGCTCTCAAATCATGGAAAACATATTACGTCCGGAGTCTAGATGCGTCCAGACAACATACGTGAAACAGCGGGGCGGAGTGGGAGCTCGGACCTCCGATGTATCACGTCTGTTATTCATATATTCCAATCACAAGAACAACATTGAAGAACACATTCGACATTTAAATGACCCCAAAAATTTATATGAACACATCACAAGAATCAGTCTTCGTAGTCGGTATTTGGTGACCACACTAATATGACGTATAAGATCTAAAATCACATACCTTTACATTTTTCTTCTACCTCTACTGGTAGTTAAGACAAACAAAAAAACAAAGAGCTAACCTTCATCTTTTCCCATCAATTCTTTAACTACCACTTTGATTTCTTCTAAATTACTATGTACAACACACATATCATCAGCTTGCCTGATTCTGATAGGGTTTCTTTCTGCTAACTGAGCAGGTGCAGGTTGCCCTAACATCAGATAAAGACTGCAGAAAGAAAAACCAAACAGCTTTAGAAATTAGAAAATTATTGTATTTTTTACTATTTTTGTAAAACATATGAAGTATTTTATAAAGATCTATGAGTGATGGCTATGTCTTATTATAAACAAGTAAAAGGTAATACTTTTAAGGGTCCGTTTGGGGGCAGTTTGTACATTTCAGAATAAGCTGCTTATCCTGAAACGCGGCCCGCGAGCCGGCCGCGGGGGTTAGTATAAAAACTCAAAAGCAGTTTCGGATAAGCTCGTGAACCGAAATGCGTGAACCAAACGGGCACTTATAAGCTGCCCCAAACGGACCCTAAGTATTGGCCTTATTTAATTACTAATTAATAACTTGGGTTTATGCATGCTTTTTTCATTTATGTTATAAGATAAGAAAGTATAAGTATTTAATCCTTAAAGTGCCGTACCTTGACCTGCTTTTGGAGATCTTTGATGTATTCAACGGCTAAATCGAGCATATCCGCAGTATTAGTTTGCTGTAATTCAAAAAATGTAAATGACATCATAAATAAACATTAAAAAAAATATCACATGCAAATGACATCGATACAAATAAGTATAGATTTGATGATATTTGATGATTTATGATGCAATACTAGCACAGTACTAGTAAATATCATCAATTCGCATGTACGAATTTCACACGTATAATTCACTCATACGAGTTATATTGATACAACCAATACAACAAAAATATAACAAACGTGTGTGTGGGGAGCGATTATTGCATGTGGAGGGCGCACGCAGAGCTGCGCGCGCCCTCCGATTACAGCCGCACATCGCGGCTGTATGACAGCAGCTCTGCGTGCGCCCTCCGCACCTAATAATTAGACGTGTGTGGGGGGGTTGGCAATTACCTTATCCATGTTGGGCACAAGCTCCTGCAACTTCCTCATCCTCTCGCTAATTCTAGTCCTCCTAACCTAAAAAGATTCAAACTTTTCTTCATCCTTCAAGTCAAAATTCAACAGAAGCAATCAACAAGGAACCGAGAACTAAAAGCTATGATTTTGAATTCTCACCCTCTCTGCAATGCTTCGAGGATGAGTAGCGCAGCCTCTCTTAGCACGGATCTTACAGGGCACGGAGTCCTGAAAATGGAGAAGTTTCTCAATCGCCGCCATCTCCGAACTAGTCTTCGGCAAACTGAAATGGTGCGTCAGCCCAGCTCCATTCTGACGAACACAAAAGAAGTTAATCAGGCGATCGGAGAAGATGGCCGCAGAAGAAATGAGATATAATACCTGAAGCTCCGTTTGATTTCGCCCCACCACATCTCCGGCTCTCTTGCTAGCAGAGAGGTTATCTGACAGGAAGGAGTCCTCCCAGGATCTGACTGCGTAGCCGGGAATGAAACCCTGGCCATTGCTGCTCTCCTCCGGGCTTCCCCCACCGCAGGAGATTCCCTCGCTCCCCATCTCTGAGATCTGAGACAGCGAGTTTTGCCTCGAGGAGAAGTTTATCTGGCCTTTAAAATCTCCCCTCATGCCATTTCTGTTACTAGCAGGAATCCTTCCCATCAACCCATAGCCTAAAAAGCACAATTAAAACAAAAAAAGAAACGATTTTGCTTCAATTTTTAAGGGCAAGGAAAAGAGAATTTTTCAGCTGGGGAGAAAAATTCCATTTTAAACGAAACTGATGAATAAGTATTCCTTTCCATTTCCAGCAAGAATTTTATCCAGGTGATTACCGCTGTCAGCGTTTAAGTGAGACATGAGTCCAGCAGGGGAGCTGCTCTGCCGGATTAAATTTGCGCCGCCGGATTTCGTCTGGCCAACCTCCATAGCCATGGAACTTACCACCCGGTATGCGTTCTCTGCAATAGGCGGCTGCTGCTGCTGCTGCTGGTGGTAAAGCAATTGAGAAGAAATTGAGGAGTAACCACCGTTCTGTTCTGCTGCGGCGTTCTGTTCTGCGGCGGCGGCAGACTTGTCTCGGATCTCATCGCGTGGACTTGATGCGAGAAAGCGAGCTAAGAGGGAATCTGTTTCAGGGCTGGAAGGCCTCACGGGGAGGAAACCCTCGCAGGCCTCGCCGAGCAGAGAGCTCGGCGCAGAGCTGAACCGGAGAAGACCGGAGTTCATCTGCTGCTCCCTCTGGAAAACCGATTCCTCTTTCCTGTGACCAAACGTTGCCGCCCATGAAGATCCGTACATCACACAATCTTCCTTAATCCCCCCTCCCTCTCTGCTCGCAAAATCAGATCCGGATCAATACGCAGGACCTAAAGCTGGAATTCAGCACAAGTTCCGAACTTTCGCCGCTTGGCCATCCACTCGTAGCTTGCCGGAGATAAAAAAATCAATCTTTCCATAGCTGCTGAAATACGCCGGAGAAGTCGAAGAAACGGGGCAGGGCTGAGAAGTAAGCAAAGGGGTTCCTTTTAAGCTTCGGAGCCTTCTTCCTCTTCTTCCCCTGCACTCAATTCGCCATCGAAGAAGACGATGAGATCAATCAAATCTGTGGGCTGCTTGAATTTATTATCCTTTCCTCATAAATGAAATTTCCAGTTTTCTGGAAGCGCCGAAATCCAGGATGAGGTTTTCAGCCAGTTAAATAATGCCGGAAGGGAGGAGGAGGTCTAAGCGCCGCTATTTATAGGCACGAAAGGGCGGAAACACCCCAGACTGTTTTTGTATATTTACGGGGATGCCATTGAGCGGTAAAATCTTGTTGTACCGTTGAAATAGTTGGAATCCGTTAACGTGTTCCGGCTACGTGGAGGCTGTTATGTGAAGCAGATTCATTTGCTGGACGACACGGGACAGTACTGACGTCATGGTAGCAGGATAATGTGTTGGGAGTGGGACATTGGAAGCAATCGTACCAATCCAGTGGCCACTAGAATTACAGCATAACAAAAAAAAAAAAATTGCCCTACTTGGGGCGTAAATGAGTTGAGCTCGAGCCGTGCCCTTATTGAGTTCGGATCGTCGTCAAATTCGGTTCGGGAGCCGGCTATCGAGCTCGAAATAAAAATTCAATTTTTATATGAGCTCACTGGGAAAAAAAAAATCATTGGGAGCCGGAGGAGGAGAATGATGCAATGCTAGCTCACATCAAAATTATTTAAGGAAGACAAATTTATGCAATGCTAGCTCACTCAAAAATATATCAATATTCAATTTTTGCAACTTCTCCTCAAAGTCTTAGGCTCTCTGTAAACTTAAGCTCCCTCTCATGTAAAGGGTGAGGGTCTATTTATAGTGTTTTGGGTTAAATTAATACAGGAACATCAATCATTTTGATCAAACGGTCCAGATAGTTTCATTCGATCATGAGACTTTTAATGGACATTTGAGTGCCTTAAAGATGTCAGAATTGAGTGATCTTGTGCTCGTTGGATTTGTCTTGTCGAGATGTTCGATTCAAGTATAAACTTGCAATATTTGACAACCGTTTGACATTCCAAATGTTGTGGTATATATGAAAATTAAAATGATTGACGATGAAGCGAAAAATAGAACGAGAAAAATTCTCACCAAAAGAAGAACACAGATTTAGGTGGTGCAACAAATTGCCAACATCCACGGAATTGCAGAGGATTTTATTAATTGAGGAAATTACACCAGTTGATCTCTTCGACAATTACAAGAGAAACTTCTTTCTCTAACTTCTTCACTCTTCTCTCTCTATACCGACATACACCGAACATTTTCTGCCAAAAGCCACCAAGAAGAAATCAAGAAAAACAACCTTCTTCTTCCACTATCCTCTTCTTCCTTCAGTCAAACACACAAAATAACTAAGAGAAAGCACCTTGCGAAAATACCAAATCTCCTTTCCTGTTTCGCGAACTGAAGGAACAAAAGGTTTTTCTGTCTCACAAGAGAGAGACGAAAGATCGGGAGCTTTTTGTTCGTTAAATTGTTCTAGGGGAAAGAAGCGAATCGAGTGGTTCAGAAAATATGACAGACGAGAGGCGGAAGAAAATAACGGGAGCAGTTATTTATTTATTTTTTAGATTAGCCGACCTCCCACTTGGAGACCGGTACACATACAATATCGTTTTCTTCCTCAAACTAATATCCTCTACTGGTGGCATTGTCCATTTCTTCAAATGTGATATCCTCCACCTCTGCAACTCAAGTAGGGCTGTCAATTTGGCTCGTTGTTCGTGAACAGCTCGTGTTCGGCTCGTTAAGCAGCTCATGTTCGGCTCGTTCGTTAAGCCTAACGAGCCGAACACAAATAAATTTTTAAGCTCGAAATGTAAACAAGCCGAACACGAACAACAGTTTGTTCGCTCGTGTTCAGCTCGAAATAGCTCGAAAAAAAAATTATATAATTTTTTATATAATGATATACTACATATATTATTTATATAATAATATATTATATATATTTATGTTTAAGTTTAAATCATAACACCTCATGTGGCAATGTGGTTAGTGTCTTCATTTGTATAGATTTGATCCAGGTTTGAATCCCACACTTTACATCTATTTTTCTCAATTTTAGCTTAACGAGCCAATTTCGAGCCGAACACGAACACGAATATTTAAATCGAGCCAAACACGAACACACTATTCACGAGCCGATTTCGAACACGAGCCGATTTCAAACACGAGCTATTTCAAACGAGCCGAACACGAGCCAAGCCTGAGCTCGCTCAAGCTCGGCTCGTTTACAACCCTAAACCCAAGGCCTCTGTCTTCAAGCTAGAAGACCAAATGAAGCTGCGTACAACTTCAGTTTCTCCAGATTAATACTCTTTGTCAACATATCAACAGAACTCTGGCTTCCACAAATTTTCTTAAGCAACAACTGTCTGTCATCCAACAATGACAGTATGAAGTGATACATGATCTGAATAATCTTAGTTCTGGACTGAAATGCTGGATTCCTGGCAAGGAATATGACGTTCTGACTATCACTGTAGAGTATGCCCTTATGATCTTTCTTGCCCAATTCTTTCAAGAAGCTCTGTAGTCATATCATCTCCTTTGCAGCCTCTGACACTGCTATATACTCAGCTTCTATAGTAGACAACTAATCTGTCTTTTGTAGATTAGAGCCCCATGATATTGCAGTCCCACCAATAGTATAAATATAACATGCAGTACTTCTTCAGGTATCAATGTTTCTAACTAGATTAACGTCTACATAGCCCCGTACCTCTGAACTCTTTCCTGAGAAACACAAGCAAGTTTCTGCAGAGCCTCTTAGGTACCTCAAGATCCACTTTACTGCTTCCCAATGTTACTTTCCAGGATTACTCATGTATCTGCTAACAACTCCCACTACATAAGCTATATCAGGTCTGGTGCAAACCATAACATACATAAGTGAACCAATAGTTGAAGCATAAGGAACCTTACTCATGTGATCTCGTTCCTCTTCTGACTTGGCTGACTGATTATTGCTGAGTCTGAAGTGACTTCCCAAGGGTGTGCTAACTGGATTGGCCTTATCCATGTTGAACCTGCTAAGTACCTTTTTAACATACTCAGCCTGAGAGAGTCTCAACATGCCTCTGACTCTATCTCTGACAATTCTCATACCAAGGATTTGTTTTACCGCTCTCAAATCCTTCATTGCAAAGTGCTCTGACACCTGCTCCTTCAGATTATTGATCTCCTCAATACTAGCACCTGCAATAAGCATATCATCCACATACACTAGTAAGATGATATAGGAATTTGTCAAAATATCTGACATAACAGTGATCTGCCTGACATCTTTTGTACCCTGCACTATGCATGAAATTATTAAATTTATTGTATCACTATCTAGGAGCTTGCTTCAAGCCATACAAGTTCTTCTTCAATATACAAACTGACTCTTCCTTTCCATGTACTACAAACCCTTCAGGTTGTTGCATCTAGATGCTTTTTCAAGATCCCCATGAAGAAAGTCTGTCTTCACATCTAACTACTCAAGGAAGAGATCTTCAGTAGCCACCATAGACAGTACCATTCTGATAATTGTAAGCTTCACCATAGGAGAGAAAATCTCGGAATAATCAATACCGTGCTTCTGCTGAAAACCTTTTACAACAAGTCTAGCCTTGTACCTCTTACTGCCATCATGCTCAATTTTCACCCGGTACACCCACTTGTTGTGTAATGCCTTCTTCCCAGATGAAAGATCTACTAACTTTCAAGTCTGATTTTCTAGCAAAGAATCCATCTCCTCCTTCTTGGCTAGCTCCCACTTGCTCGAATTTTCATATTGTAAGGTTTCTTCATAACTCTGAGGTTCTCCACCATCTGTCAGCAGAATGTAGTTTAAAGTTAGAGAATAATGTTGTGGAGAACGTCTAACCCTTTCTGACTTGTGAACTGCAACTGTAGGGGTAGACTGCTCTGAAACTGACTGTGGAACACTAGGAGTGGAAGCCCTAGATCCCCTCTCCTCATCACCTGCATCTCTGTCATGCATTGTGACATCTAGTAAATCATCAAATCTTTCCAACTCAGATTCCTTCAGTGTTGTTTCAGAAATTGTATTGGACTTATCATTGTACATAACATTCTCATTGAAAATCACATTCCCACTTCATATGACCCTGATCATCCCAGAAATGATATCCAAATGCTCCGTCTCCATAGCCAATGAAATAACACTTCTTTGACTTAGCCCCAAGCTTACTTCAAGCATCAAAATTAATGAGAATATAAGAACGACAACCAAAAGTCTTAAGGTGAGAAAATTTTACCTCTTCCCACTACAGACTTCTTCAAGTAATTCATAGTTTAATGGAACAGATGACCCCATGTTGATCAAATAAACTGCAGTGCTGACCGCTTCTGTGCAGAAAGTAGGTGATAGTCCGGCGTGCAATCTCATGCTTCTAACCTGCTCATTAATGGTCATGTTCATGCGCTCTGCAATTCCATTTTGATGTGGTGTCCCCGGAGTGGTCTTCTCCATTTTGATGCCCTAAGCTGCACAGTACTCCGTCAACCCACCATCAATGTACTCACCACCATTATCAGACCTCAGACATTTCAGCTTTAAGCATGTATCTATCTCAACCTTGGCCTTCCAAGTCTTGAATACACTGAATACATCAGATTTATACTTCAAGAAATAAACCCATACCTTTCTGCTATAATCATCAAATGTGATGTAGTAACGAGAGCCTCCAAGAGATGCAACTGGAGAAGGTCCCCACACATTTGTGTGTACAAGATCCAGTTTCTTGCCTTTGACGTCTTGCCACCTTTCAAGAAACTGTCTTTCCTTTGCTTCCCCATAATTCAACTCTCACAAATGCCAAAATCAACTGACTTCAGTTCTAGTAGCTTACCTCTAGACTGAAGTTCTTTCATACCTCTCTTACTCATGTGACCAAGTCTGCAATGCCACAACTCTGTTGTGCTCTATGTAACAGTAATATCAACACAATTAATTAAATTAGTAGTCATATATAGTGTACCTGTTTTCTTACCTCGAGCCAGTACCAGTGCTTCTTTAGTAACCTTCCAGTTGCTATCTAAGAATACTACTGAATGTCCACCCTTATCAAGCTGCCCAATGAAAATGAGGTTCTTCTTCAGTTCAGGAATGTGTCTGACCTTTTGTAGAGTCCGCTTGTTCTTATTTGGAAGTGCAATGTAAATATCTCTCATTCCTAACACGTTCAGAGCTTCTCCATCTGCCATATATACTTTCCCAAAATCACCTGCAACATAATTCCATATCAATTCCCGATGGAAAGTTGTATGGAAAGAAGCTCTTGAATCCAATATTCAATCATCTACAAAACTATGAACTTCCAACAATAGTGCATCCCGTGATTCTTCAATTACCACATTTGCACTTTCATTCTTCTTCTTCTTAGGATTCCTGCAGTTTTTCTTTATGCGGTCAGTTTTGCAACAATTCCAGCAAGTTACTTTTTTATAAGGCCTTGACTTACTCTTACTTCTGATCTTTGATTTTGTTCTTCCCCTGTTTGAGTTCCTATCATGTGATTTTCCTCTGGAATTAACATTTAATGTTGAACTTGAACTTGAGATCTCACTAGAATCTTTCATGCGCAACTCCTCAGCCATAATCAAATCACGAATATCTTCATATTTCAATTTTGATTTTCCTGCAAAATTACTGACAGCCATCCTCATAGCCTCTCAGCCATTTGACAATGAAACCAATAAGATCAGTGCACATATATCATGATCAAATTCAATTTTCACAGACGATAATTCATTTGTGATAATATTGAAATCATTCAGGTGTTGCACAATAGACGTACCTTCCATCATCTTCAAATTGAATTACTTCTTCATCAAATATACTTTTTTATTCGTCGATAAATTTTCATACATACCTGACAGGGCTACCGTAAGATCTGCAGTCGTCCTCTCCTTGACGATGTTATGTGCAACGGACCTCGATAGGGTTAATAGAATAACACCCAGAACCTGTCGATCAAACAGATTCCATTCAGCTTCATCCATTCTTTCAGGTCTTTTCCTTAATAACGAAAGATAGAGTCTTTCCATAGAGGTAATCCTCTATCTGCATCCTCCAATAACCAAAATCTGTGTCATCAAACTTCTCGATTCGTGAAACGTTCACTTCATCCGTAGCTATTGACATTCATACCAGTTGTTGTAAATAAATATGAAATTTAAAATGATCGATGATGAAGCGAAAAATAGAACGAGAAAAATTCAAACCAAAAGAAGAACAGATAGATTTACGTGGTTCGACAAATTACCTATATCCACAGAGTTGCAGAAGATTTTATTAATTGAGGAAATTATATCAGGCGATCTCTTTGACAATTACAAGAGAAATTTCTCTCTCTCACTTCTTCACTCTTCTCTCTTTACACCGAGATACACCGAAGAAGATGAAGAAATACATACAAGAGAAAAAAACATATTTCTCTTCTGTCAAAAGCCACCAAGAAGAAATCAAGAAGAACAACCTTCTTCTTCCACTATATTCTTCTTCCTTCAGCCAAGCACGCAAAATAACTAAGAAAAAGCACCTTGCAAAAGATACTCTGTTCTGTCTTCTGCTTCCCGTAAGCCTCAAGAAGAATCCAAGCGAATCTCCTTTCCTGTTTCGCGAACTGAAGGAACGGAAGGCTTTTCTGTTTCGCGCGAGAGAGATGGGAGATTTGGAGCTTTCTGTTCGTGAAACTGTTCTAAGAGAATGAAGCGAATCGAGCGGTTAGCGAAATATGATAGACAAGAGGCGGAAGAAAATAACGGGAATAGTTTTTTATTTTTTTAAATTAGCTGGGCTCCACCATAACACCAAATGTGTCCGGAAATCTTCTAAGTGTGGTTTAATGACTTGATCTGGGCTTGATTTGACTCGGATTTGGCTAGTTTTCATATCATTGGTCTGTCTCATCGAGACGGTCAGTTTGACTATAAGTTTGCTGAAATCAGAGCTCTGGATGACTTTTTATCAAGATTTGAATGTTTCTTCTTTAAAATAACATCCCGAGATTCGTGTCATGCCTCAAAATTCATGCCCGATGTTGAAAATTTATTGGTGGCGTATCAATAATAAATCAACTCACTCACTGTTTAATGTTTATTATGATTTCTGCAAACTCTTTACAGTTGAAATAGTACCAAGAAATCATAATAAGCAACTATGGAAGACAATAATTTTACCATACATACCAAAGATTAATTCAATGCTCACTATTTACACCATACAAAAAACTGAAATGGTAATTTCTAACGGACAGCCGAACATGGAGATCCAAAAGACATACTTGTGGCCTATGGACAAGTGCTGACGCTGATGAACCGGCAGAAAACATTGGTGTCCTGCTTGATTTGGGATGATCAAAAGTAATATCACTTCAACAAACATTACTTTATATCACACTCATCTTGAATTCTCTCAAATCTTATATGCCATTGGAGCAACACGAACCCTTTCATGGATATATTAGTTTTGCACTTTGTCTCTAAGCGTAAAATTACTCTTCCACTTGAGTTTTCTCATCACATCAATACTTAGTTTCACGCTTCTTGCTTAATGGCCATTATTTTGAACCATTACGCATTGCAGGTATAAGCGATACTTTTCTATTCCACATTAGGCTCGATGCATTCTTCCATTTCAACCATCCAACTTGAATTCTACTAATAATATCACCATCATTTTGAACAATAAACTCGAGATATCTAAAACGTTCAATCCTGTTAATGACTTGATCAGCCGTTGTTACGACTGCTCCATTTGGTCTACTATTATGAAAATTACATTGCATGTATTCAACCTCAAACGAAACTCTAAACTCGACCTCCATAATTCAAATATTTCCCGAACTCTTTCTCAAATCTTTATCTACTAAAACTATATTATAAACAAATATCATACGACAATGTGCATCCGACCGTACGTCTATCAAGAACATCCATAACTAAAGCAAAATGATATGGCTTACGAGAGTCTAAAGCCATTTGTTAAAACATACAATAATACAACTATTAACAAGAAAACAAAGATACAAGACGAGAGCAACTCTCATAGATTAGTAAATTAAAAAGTCATTAATACATACAATTAAAACAAAAAACATTTGTTTAAATTTGATTATCATGCGCCACTTATTTACATCGTTTAATAAAAAATATTTTTGTCAAGTCGTTTGATATTTATATTTATAATACATTGGTATTATAAATCTATTCATGGACAAGTTTACTTTAATTTTAAGATGCTATTAATACAATTATTTTTATATAATATTAAAGATTTGAATATTATCTAAATATGAAAATTTATGTATATAGCATATGTAAATACAAAATAATTGTGCAATATATATGTATGTTTCTATTATTCTTAATAATATGTTATTTATTCTTCTATCTTCTGACACACACACACGCGCGCGCACGCGCACACACACATATATATATTAAAAGAATGCTCAGAGTCTATTATACGAGCCTCCAATCACACTCTTGTGTCTAATTATTCGTGGACCATATATATTAAAAGAATGCCCAGAGTCTATTATACGAGCCTCCAATCACCCTCTTGTGTCTAACTATTCGAGGACCCACTCACTACTGACAAACTGGTCAGAGGGAGATTTGAACCAGTGACCTAATGAGACTTACGACCTGCAAAGAAAAGATCACGGCTGGCTACACACACATATACACAAATATATATATATATATATATATATATATATATATATATATATATATATATATATATATATATATATATATATATATATATATATATATATATATATATATATATATATCTATTTACTTATCTAACACCTAAAGTTCAATAACACGAGATCAACAAAGAACAAATTGAGAAGAAAACAAACAGACACACCATTGATGACCTTGAAAAGTTTTTCGAGTTCACTCATCCAACCTAAGTCGCTTAAAGATAGACTTGCGAGAATCTTAGATTCCGTTTCCTACGAGAATTTCATGACCTATCCCAGTAAATTTTATGACTTGTGCCAAAGTGGGTTCATCTTAAACCTCCTTTATAGATGATTTCCTCCATTTCATTGTGTTTGCCTCCTCTGCAATGAACTCCTTCGACTTCCCATCTTGTGTCAAATCTTTGATCAAAGTCCTCAAATAAAAATAGTCCCCAGGTTCAGGTTCATCGAGTTTATGGTAAACACAATACTTCTTCAGGCCTCACAGGCTACTCCCTCATAAATTTTAACAACAAAAATCCTTAACAAAGTCATTGCTGGCATCAAGTGATTTAAAGGTTGCAACCTTATTACTTCTCTACTACTCACGTTTCTTCTTTCAAAATGAACTTGCTCTCAATAGAACAAATTTTATTTTCTACAAATTTTATCTCGACTCTTTATTGATAAGGGCAGCATTGAAATTTACTCCTCAGTAAATTTGTGATTATTGTTAACACTTGCAATTCAACCAATATCCTTGACCATTACAACACATTTACATAGTAAAATAACCCTTCATGTAGGTCCTAAGCCATTGCAATATGACAAAATGTCCCACCTGTAGCATCTCCTTCTGAAGTAAGATAAAAAAAGCTGTGTAAACTCTTCTTTACCTCTTGACAAATCCTGAGAACTCATCTAAGGTTTTAAAGTGCACAGTAAAGATGCATTTGAACACCTTATAAAAGGTAATAACTTCTAATGGTAAATTATTAAATCGACATAGAGTCAATTTGTTTGGTGTCATATAAAACAATCAATATTTTAAAACGTGATTAATTCTCAACAAATAAAAAGTTGATTAAAAAGATATAACACAATCAGAAGGTACTAATCTCTTTTTATAAGGCTCCATATATAAAATTTTAAATTTCCCTTGCTAGTATGCCTAAGTCATCTCACTGTAAAGTGATTTTCCTATGATTACTTCTTCTTCCTATCCTTTTCCCCATTCCTCCTATGATTACAAGGAGAGGAATTTTGTCTATAAGAATAATAAGCTTTATTATCCTCTATCATATTGGATGGCAAAGCTCACCATATTCTCATCATCGATAATTCAACACATTGATCCACAAATTTAAAAATAGATGGCATCTGGACTCTTTAGTATCACCCTATGTTCATTCCTTAATGTTTTACGAATCATCAACATCATTGCTCTTTCAATTCATTCATCTATCATACAAAAAATTTCTTGGTACACACCAAGTCAAAAACAATCTTTTGCAAATACAAAGTTTTTATTGTTAAATCTTCTTTCTAATCTATGACATGGTATATACTCACAACACGTAAAATGATGTTTGGGTCATAAACTATTAGTGGTCTCACACCACCTAGGTAGAGCTTTTTAAATGAGAAGAGCATAAGAAATTTTCTAAGAATGAAAAAGAGAGAAAAGAATTTGATATAATTCCATCTACTCAATGGAACTTGAAAGTGACTTGACCTTGCGGTAGTTTAAGTCGACTTGACCCTGCGGTAGATGCATAGTTGTTTATGTTGAAAGAGAAAAAAACTAGACAAATATCATTATACTGCTATGTGTACAAAACATCATATAAGATAGCTCTGTCAAGCCATATAACAAGTTTATGGCGTCGCTCAGACTTGCCAAATTAACCCACTAAGCTATTTTGTCAAACCACCAAGGTGAATTGTCTTACAAGCTAATTGAGCCAGTTTTTAGCTCTTCCATCTAACTCAATCCATGGAATTCATCTTATCTAATATGAAAAGTTATCTAGGGGAGATGTCTTGCCAAGTTGTCTTACTGAAGTGGCCAGATTTGACTGCCAACTTATGCTTAATGTGACCAAGAGACTATGTCATCCCATGTTTTCAACTTAAACACATGACTTTTATAGCTATACAATACATTAAATATATTATATTAATTTTATATCATACTCATCATATATTTTGAATATTCACAATCCTATGCATTAACTTATCAACCACCAAAACTTCAATTTTTACCTACCGACCATCTAGGGGTGTAAATGAGTCGAGCTCAGCTCGTGTTCGGCTCGTTTATATTTCAAGCTTGAAAAGTGTGTTCGTGTTCGGCTCGTTTGCTTAACGAGCCGAACACGAGCTGTTCACGAACAAAAAGTCATTTTAACAACCCTAATCCTGTAGCCATAAAACAATAAGGGTTTGAGCAATATTTAAAAATTATTATTTATATTAAAACATCATTTGAATCTAATTTAATAATTTTTATTCTATTTTCTTAATCAATATTTTAATTGATTATAAATCTTTGTAGCCTTGTAGTCAATTAGATTTTAATTGATTTATATATATATATATAAACTTGATGAGTAGTACTTCGAGCCAAAACGAGCCGAACACAAACGATCACATCCTAGTTCGTGTTCGGCTCGTTAACTTATGGAACAAAATTAACGAGCCGAACACGAGCTTATTAACAAGCCGAACACGAGTTATTCGCGAACAACGAGCCGTTTTGACAGCCGTAAGACCACTGAGCCTATGACTACAACATAAGAATAAGATGGTTCATAGCTAATACTTAAAGTTTGGATGGTTGATATGTTAATGCTCATGAATTGAAAAAATATTGCATCATGTATGGTCCAACCCCACTGAATATATATATAAAAAAAAAAAACTAAATAGTTTAATACATGACAAAATCAGACTTTACACGCGACGCATTGTGATTGAAGTCCTGATACAACTTTACATCAAAATTCTTGATGTAACATCTTTTTTCATGATTTGGATAGTAGATATAACCCATATAAAAAAATAATTGGATCATGAGCGGCCCGTGTCGGCACGTGTCCAGAGCAATTAGTCACATGGAGAGAGGCTTCTAATCCCCAAAATGGTGTGGGGATGGCTTAATTATTTGTTAATAATTATATGCCGCTGTCAATGCTTAGGCGGCTCAAGCAAACGTCAATGCCGGCCGCATCGTCTTGCTTAATTAAATTTTATAATTATGATTATACCGTAATTAACAAAAAAATAGATGATCTTCCGTACTTGAATCTCTTTTAAATTAGTTCGGAAGTTCGACGTAAGTTATGTCCGGATAACGGACGAGATGTATGAAGGATGTCCGGACGAGATGCGTGGAGGAAGCGGAGGAAAAGAAATACGGACCTCCCCGTGCATTAGGTCCGTTGTTCGGACCCAGCTTGCGTCTGGACTCCGGACGTAATGTTGAAGGGTTGTGATTTAAAATGATGAAAAAATGATCAATTTTAGGAAAGAACTTTTCGAGCCGTTCGTTTGCTAATATTTTTTCTAAATGAAAATTTTTATAGAAATCGTTCCGACAAAACGAAAAAAAAAATAGAACATAAAACGGAGAAATAGATAATTGAATCAATTTATATGCAGAAGCTTGACTGTTTGAGCGGAGAAAAAATTTTGCGTACGTCTGTATGCTAACTACGTATGGATAGGGGTGTAAACGAACCGAACACGAACGAACAAAGCTTGTGTTCGTGTTTGGTTCGTTTAAAATTTAGTTTGTTTGAAATAAGCTCGTGTTTGAAATTGTTCGTGAAGTCACTGTTCGTGTTCGTTTCTTAATGAACGAGCCGAACATGAGCTGTTCACGAACGACGAGCCAGTTTGGCATCCCTAATATGAATATATATAAATAATATATTATATTAATTATATGACTTATATTATATAAATATATAATATTTATATTAGTATATTACTATTATTAATTTATTATATATATTAAAATTTATAAAATTTAATTTTTTTAAATATCATAAATTTATTTGTATATAATTATTTTAAATTATTTTATATTTCGAACAATAATGATTCGAAACGAACGAACGCATTACTGTTCGTGTTTGGTTCGTTTAACTAACTGAACGAAAAGAGTTTGTTCATGCTCGTCTCATTTACTTATCGAACGAATTGAACACAAACTCATTGACGAACTGAACACGAACTGTTCACGAACAACGAGCTTTTTTGACAGCCCTACGTATGGATGAGTACACCGGCGAAAAAAATACACCTCGTAGATGTATACGTAGCTCCCGTTCGGACGGTGTTCGAAAAATTTTCTCTAATTAAACTAATTTTTTAAAAAGTAGACTAAATTTTGTAGGGTAAAACCAGATCTCTATCTTTATTTGTCCTTAATATACATATTTGATATTTTAAATTGATATTGGTCATTTACATTCATACCGAACGACTTTTATGTATTTACGTATCCAACACTAGCAATCATATTCAGGTGCATATGACTCAAATTTTGACATCACGAAAAAAATTTGTAGTTGGGCTACAACAATTATATTTGATGACTGTAAAAGGAATGATCGGCAAGTGTGATCAACAATATTGGTTAAGCATTTTCTTGTAGATGCCTATTTAGAACTATGATTATGGTGTAGTTAGGATTTTTGTATGCATGACTATTGTTCATTGCCTCGTGTGTCTGCCATTGCATTTTGATTGTCATTTTGTGTGCTTACTGGGCGTGAAATATGTGTACTGGCATATGAGGGGCATTTTTTTTTGTAAGGGGTTGTGTCCAATGTAGAGGAGAAAAACTTATAAGTTAAACTAACATATTTTTTGCATATACTTTGCTTAGTTTTCCTCGTACTGATCACAATTCAGTATAAGACACAAAGTTTATTCATAAGGCTCTTTCCATTTCTTTTTCTTTCAAGTTGAGTATTATTTGATCTATTTTGTACCGATCTTCATTGGTGTGTGTTATGAGGTTTGTCATACGAGACATCTTCATATTTACCCTTTTTTGTTTCTTTCTCTTAATATTTATCCACCTTTATGTTTTTTTCCTTCTCTTATTTTGTTTCTTAAAAATAGAAGTTATTTAACAAAGTAGATCTAAAAGAGACGAATATAAAGACAAATACCCTTTAAGAGAATAGAAAAAGGGGGCACACAATGTGAGCATAAGAAAATGGAAGTGGGAAATGCTTATGGGAAGGCCTCTGAAGGGTCAATAGGAAATGAAAGCCCAAAGGCAGTCGGGCAAACTCATTCCTTCTAAATCTCAAATAAAACCTATGAATATTTCCCATAAATAACTAGAGAATCAAAATATATTTTGGTATATAAACATTCTCACATATAAGATACAGTATTCTACTTGGTTAATTACATCATGGGGCTTACCTAAGAGTACCTTTGTTTGGAGGATGCTTGCTTGTGTTCTAAAAATCTAGCATAGTAAAATCCCAAGAAAAAACTATAGTTTCAATAGAGGTTATCTCATATATCAAAGCTAAAGCAAACCAGAAAGTAGAGGGTGAATCACCATATTGAAAGTGTGACAACTTATCAACAAACTAAAGGTTTGTGAGATGATTTAAAGGATATATGAAAGGAATTGATTGCGCTGAAAAATGAATGTCAAAGAATATATAAGAAATTTTAAATATAGGTAGATTGACACTCAGTTAAAACTTCATGGACAAATCACTTTCCAAATTATGATTAAAATAAAATATTTCAAATTAAAATATTATGATTTTTTCCTATAATTTAAAATAAAATATTTCAAATTATGATTTTTTTTTTTTATAAAAATGACCTTACCCAAAGAGCTTACTTAAGCACGTGTGAGCCAAGATGAACCACTTTCCAAAAGTAATGCAATGACACACAACACATGTGCATAGAAATTTAGTAGTAACTAAATAATAATAATAATAATAATATTATTATTATTAATATTATTATTATGCTTAAGTAAACACCTACGTCTACATAAGTCCCACCATTGAAGACAGTCTTAGCTAGAAGTATATGCAGGTGAAATATTTGTTAAGATCCCAAAAGTGGATTTATTTGTCTACTTATGTGTAACACTAAAGTTTGATGACCAATGTGAAGATAACTTGGAGCAAACAGTAATCTTTGGAATTTTACTGACAATCTTAAGAAATCTTCCCCGATGTTTTTGGAGGTGACCTTGGTTTTTTAATTTTTTTTTTCTAAATGCATTATTGTTCCTACTTAAGGGATGTTGAACATTTTAAAATATACATTGACAGTCAAACCATGAATTCTTCCTGTCATGCTAAAGCGTAAATGCCTTAGATGAATTCATGTATTATGGACATGCAGAATTTCCTATAGTGCTCCACCCAGATAATATTGCATACACTGGAAAATCACTCATTGTCAACATTAATGTTGCTTTTATCAGAAAAATTTGTTTCATGATAACATCATAGCTCATGACACCTCTTTCCCAAAGAATTTGCAACTTATCAATCAATGACTACAACTATACATTAATCTGACCTTTAGGGATATTGAGATCAAATATAATAAAGGTCAGGAATAAGAAGGTTGTATTCATGGACTCATTGGGGGGAAGATTGTATGGTGCAACGATCACTGGCCAATACGAGTGGGGTGACTTGGTCTGACTGTACCATCAGAGTATAAAACAAGACTCACGTTACATGCTTCTACAACAAACTCAAGAGGTATGTGATCCAAAAAATTTTGATGCTTCTCTATATGTTGGAAGACTCATTGAGTTTATATCCCCTAACCTGCTATGATGTCACTTCGTATGTGGAGCAGTATGCATAGAAGCAAAGAGTCTCTAAAGATGTTGAGTAAGCGATATATAAAAGAGATGCTTATATGGAATTTCTTTCTTTTTCTTTTTTTTTTTTTTTTTGAGTTTTGATTTTGGGGGATTTCCAAATTTTTTTTTGGTTTTTTCCCTTTTTAACTTTTTAAATTATTTTGTTTCCTTTACCCTATTATTCATTTTTTTTTTTTTTCACCTTTACTTTGGGGCCCTTTTTTTTGTTCTGTTTTTTTTCTTCCGGTCTTAATTTTTCTTTTTGTTTGTTTTCTTTTGTTATTCTTGCAATTTATTGAGCCACTCTTGGGACATGTTAAACTCCATTTTAATTTTTAACATTATGAAAGCTACAAATAACTCAGAATGGGAAGTGCATCCCTCCTACAGTGGCTTTTGAACAACATTCAGCAAATCATAAAACGTTTGAGCCTTGTGATTTGGTGTCTCTTTATGCACTTCAATTGGGTAATGTTGTCTTGTCCCATCAAATTTCATTTCTTCAAATCTAGAGTGAAATTCATGTTGGGGATCAAAGCTCACCAATGGAACATAATTGAATGTTGTAGGAACAACTTCGCCATTTGAAGTCCAGATCTAGTAATCAGACTAAAACCCCCGGTGATATAAATCATATATGACATCATCATACATTAAGTGTACTCAATTCATGAGTTCTAAAAATGAACATCGAAACCTACTCTCAGATAGGTAAGACAAAACCCGTATTGTTGCTGCCACAAAAGCCTCTACACTGTTCAATAACTCTTTGGTGATCCAAGATACTTGGTCTTGCTTCTATCTACCCACTCTAGAAATTCCTTACCTATCCTTTAATAACCTCTTATTGTGCTCATTTCATTCCTTTGATCTATTTTTGTTGATATCATTTCACATACAATCTTTTATTAAAAAAGGTGACCAACTGGTCTAACTTGCATAATAGGATATTTCTTCAATTAAAATTATTATATCTTTATTTGATAATATTATTAAAGATTTAAAAAAAGTAAGTAGGAGTCTTAAGTTGATCTTAATTCTTGAGTACCCTCCAAAATGTAATTAATTAAATTAATGTGTTCCTTCGGGTGTATACGCGTACACAGAAAAAAAAAAATTTATATGTCGTAGTTATTCATACGTCTTTTTCGAGATTTTAATGGAGTGGTCTAATCCAATTTCTTTTTTCAGGCTTCCAAATGTAGCTCATCTTATGAAGACGACTTTATTAAGACTTTTTCACATTTTGTTATATTTATATTCTCTTTATATTTCATTCATCTCACATTAAGTCTAGTTTTCATCTTCATATTTAAGATAAGATTACAATATAAATTTAGTGAGAGGACCATTTGAGAGAGAAAATTTAGTAGGATCATGCAATCACAACAAAATATGAGTGAATAACATGCCTTAGAGCTTTATAAAGCACAAGCTATGAAATACATTACAAAAGTAAAAGTATTACTCGGTGCATGTTGAATTGTCAAATAACGACTGATGTCTACCAATCCTTTAACGAATATCGATTAAACAAACAACTATGGTGAGTTGACAAGTAGTTGAGCTGACTATTGCATCGTGTTGCTTAGTAAACAAGCCTAGGTAATTGAGCTAACATTTGGGTTGACTCAACCTGAACTCAATCTTGAACTAGTTCGATCGACACAAATACTAATCCAGACTAAATGATCGAATATTCGGCCATACAACACTAATTTAAAAAAAAGCCCATGTATTATATATTCATGCTTATGTTTCTATCAGAAGTTAGTTAAATCAAGTTGAATATTGTTTATTTAGGTCAAAGATTTGTGGTAATTTTAATCAAATGATATCTTATAAAATAACTATTTGGCATATGTAACTGATTTAACTATTCTAAATGCCACAAATATGAAGATGTAAAAAACAATGTTATATATATATATATATATATATATACCAACTACAATTTATATGCCGAATCTGAGTCAAAGTCTAAACTTGTGTTATAGTCTCCTTGCACGTTTCTTCATTCATAACCACGAGCTATATATATCACATATAATACTCAAAATGCCATGTCATCGTTGACTTTACAACATTTACCAAATTTATTTAAATGGAAATCTGTTAAACTATATTAAAGTCAATATGATGACTGGTTGAACTTTTGGTCCTCTCTCTCTCTCTCTCTCTCTCTCTCTCTCTCTGTGGAGAGAATCGTAGGCACGGAGTCCGCACAGACTCATTATACAATAGTGTTGTATACTGTTATACACATGAGTATAACAATGTACAATATTGTTGTACAAGTAGTTTGCATGCATGAGGATTAAGGGTGTAAACGAGCCGAACACGAGCGAGCCATGCTCGGCTCGTGTTCGGCTCGTTTATATTTCGAGCTCAAAATATGTGTTCGTGTTAGGCTCGTTTGCTTAACGAGCCGAACACGAGGTGTTCACGAACAAAGAGTCATTTTAATAGCTTTAATCACGTAGCCATAAGACGATAAAAGTTTGAACAAGATTTAAAAATTATTATTTATATTAAAACATCATTTGAATCCAATTTAAGAATTTTTATTCTATTTTCTTAATTAATATTTTAATTGATTATAAATCTTTGTAGCCTTGTAGTCAATTAGATTTTTTTTAAAATACTACTTTTACACACACACACACATATATATATATATATATATACTTGATGAGTAGTATTTCGAGCCAAAACGAGCCGAACACGAACGAACACATCTTTGTTCGTGTTCGGCTTGTTAACTTATCGAACAAAATAAACGAGCCGAACACGAGCTTCTTAACGAGTCAAACACGAGCTGTTCGCGAACAACGAGCCGTTTTGCCAGCCCTAATGAGGATATCGTATCTAATATGTTTATTTGTTTGTGTGTTTGTGTTTCAACAAACAGACCGTAGACGGATCAAGAAGATCAAACTGACATGGAATTTTTTTGCTTATGGTGCAGAGGGGCAGCTTCAAGTTTCGTGTGCAATGGAAGAACAAAATAAAATAGGGGGAATCAGATCCTAAGTAAATGCTCATTTTGACATCTGCATGGGATTTGGCTATCTGAATCCATGGGATGTCCTTTGCCTATAGCAATCGACAAAAGTTTTAATATTCTTTTCAAATATTTGATATATAATTATTGCAAATAAGTAGTCAAGTTATATTAATCCTGAAAAAATATAGATTTGAAGTATTTGTTATCAGTGATTTTGGTCTAACAATTATCATATTTTATTTATTTGAATTTGATTTATAGATGGAAGCATGGAATAAATTCTAAGAACATATCTCCAATATTCTTAGTAATCTTTATATTCTTGTATAAGTTGGAAGGCCATTTTATGTTGCTCTCTCTCTCTCTCTCTCTCTCTCTCTCTCTCTCTCTCTCTCTCTCTCTCTCTCTCTTTTAGAGAAGAATAGAAGATATAGATGAAGATTTACAAATAAGAAGAGTTAAAGTTATAAAAAGAGGGGTAAGAAAATCGGGTAGAACAAGAATATTTGTGGTCCTGAAAGTGGTGCATACCAAAGTGTTTAAAATCTTGAATATATTTGAGTGCGAATAACACCTAAAATGATTGTTAAATTAGTGTTCTTTTCATATTTTTCTATAAATATTGCACTAATTCATGTATTTTTTTGTTTTAGAAAACCCTCGAGTGATCCTTCATGAAGAAATGGTAAATTCAAGAGCAACACCAGAGCTTTATCACCAACACCTAATACTATGTCGGAATCCAATAAGTTTTCAGAGAACTTTGGAATCACAGTTCCAATTACCCAACACCGCAAGAGCTCCACTATGTCACTCTTTATGACAACGCAATGCAATTAAAGCTAGAGCAAGGAGCCCAAAGAGAGAAGGAGTGCAAGGCCTTAATGCCAAAGACCTAGCGTCGCACCACTACAACTCTAGCATCCCATTGCTATTGCAAGTCCAAAACACTTATCATCTTGCAATACAAAATTGAAGGCTTGAATTGGACGTTTCAGTAGTTGAGAATGGAGTAGCTCAAAAGGCTTATAACATGTAGAGGAGATATTTATGAAAGAAGAATGGAAATTGGGGAATGAAGTATTATGTGTGTGTGTGCGCGTGTGTGCATGTGTGATGTTTTATGGGAAGAAGAATAGGAAAATAATCTTTAAATTCTTCTAAATGGACCCATGAGACGTATTCGGGCCAGAAGCCTCCCATTCCACTAATACTTATTTAGTCTGGCGTCCATGGCTAATAATAGTACGATGATTTAGCACTTGTCCCAAACTAGTTTTCTGCTTTGACGAAATTGAGTCGCTAAAGTTGTCGGGTGTAATGTGGAGTGTTCAGTAAAACTCATTAGACAAGAAATATGGAATACTTGATGGATTTTGGCTTTTTATGGTAGCTTGATTTTATAATCTACTAAACCAATTCTTGTGATCACTCAATATGGTCCATAATATCTATGACTTAGCTTGTTAAACCATGGTGCAACTACTAAAGTTTGAAGCTATGACTGTATTTTAACAAGAATTTTGTAATGTGTTGCCAACAGCATCAACAT
Source organism: Phalaenopsis aphrodite (assembly GCA_003013225.1). Lineage (NCBI taxonomy): Eukaryota > Viridiplantae > Streptophyta > Magnoliopsida > Asparagales > Orchidaceae > Phalaenopsis > Phalaenopsis aphrodite. The sequence goes on along the minus strand of NEWO01000043.1, from coordinate 1,565,496 downwards.
TGGTTGTATGAGAATCAAAGAATGCTTGAAGAAACGAGATGCCTAAAGATGAATGGTTTGTTGTGATGTAGAAATACTTGGTCTGATGTGAGAGCTCCCATTTTGATGAAAAATCCATCACAAAGCTACACAAATATTATTCTGAAGTGTGCTTTGTGATATATGTTTGGTCATCTATTTTCTACTGGTAAGACTTAATGGGGCTTAGAGCTATCTCGCTAAACTGAAAAAAATTCATTATAGAAGTTACTAAAAAAAAATAGGATTCCAATCTAACATTAAAAGTCATGGTTTCTTTTGGAGTCGACAAAAATCCAGATGAAGGTTGGCACAATTGTGGTAGCCAAGAATTGTTTGGGTAGTGCTGAAAAATAAGCATATTTTGAAAGATAATCTATCATAACTAAAATAAAAAACTTGCCATTAGATATTGGGAGATCAGTGATGAATTACATATATTTTTTCTGTCCAAATAGCTATTGGACTATCCAGTGGTTGCAACAAATTCACTAGTTTTTTTATTATCATACCAAGTTTGCTGAAAAATCGGACATGTACATGATGTGTTGAATCTTATTTAAGTGTCCGACGAGCTTCACGATGACCTTTTCTAGGTGTAGAATGCAAATTTGTTATTGTTGTATTTCATAGTAGGGAAGTGGCTGAGAGCAAAATTCGATGCTTGAAATAGATGAAATATATAATAATGAACTCTATAAGGCTAATGTTGGCATATGGAAAAGATTTAAGAGCTATTGTTGGCACATGGAGGAGTATTCCAAAAGTTACAAATCTTGGATGTGAGATAATGAGATATGAGCTTGAAATGGTAAAAGTGAGAAAAGGATGGAGTAATCAATGAAAGCACCAAATAATATGGGTTTTATTATCACAAGGAGCATTTATAAGAAATATTAAGTGTGTCACACGCTCCTAAAGCCACCCAATGAGAGAGAAGAGACGTAGGGAGAGAGCATGGGTCCCTACTTTCTGTTTCCTCTAATTGGGTAGTCGTAGGTGCATTCAACACACCTAATGTTTCTCATGATATAGAACACGTCGAGCAACTTAATGCTCCTAAAAAAGCTGGAGTTCTAAGTTCTGGAGAGGCATGTGAAGGATAACACTAAAAGAGCAAAGAAATTGATGTTCTATGGCGACCTCTTAGCCAACAATTTTATTTATCATTTTTAAAAGAAAAGATTACAAGAAACTGTTAGTGTCTAGCTGAAGCTATTTTGAATGCTAACCAACACTTGTAAACCATCTTTAACAAAATAAAGTCGAGCTAAACATGCACCCATAATAAAGACCAACTAAAGTGCAACAATTAGAAATGAATTGAATCATTCAACAAATATAATCCTCCAACCATTCAGATTTAACTTTTCTTCACATTTTTCTGTCCTCATTGAACTCTTTACCAGTCCCAACTACTTTCATATCATATTCATACAACGATTATCTAAATTTTTAAATTTAATCACATTATAATACTTTTTTTTTGAGAAAAATGAGGGTCACGCCCAACTTTTTTCAAAGTGAAAAGAACGGATACAAAACACACATACAAATCAACGCAACAAAATTAAAATACAACTAACACTTCAAAGCATAAGATTGTAAACAACAACCCTAGAAAAAGCTGAAGATACAAGGGGCACGAGAATTTAGATCCAAAGCAGTAGCAACCACTCCAAAGATAGACTATACGCAATCCAAAGAACAGTTTGAACGAAATCTCTACGGACCAATAGATCTTCCACCACCAAAATAATAAACAAAACAAGAGAGCGAAACGAAATGACTAACTAAAAAAGAAAGGACGAGGAACCATTAGAGACTTTGGAGGCATATAAATCGAGCTCAGAACTTACCTACAGAAATACCAAATTTCCTTCAAGGAGCTAATGAAAAATTATATTCAAAAGAACACTTAAAATTTAATATATTGTTGAATTCAAGAAAAAAATCAAATATTAATTTGATATGAATCAGAAGAATAAGTAGAAACGAAAAATCCAATTAGCCACACAGTAGATCCAAGGAAAGACAAACCAGCCAAAATTAGGGCTATCAAAATGGCTTGTTGTTCTCGAAGAGCTCGTGTTCGGATCGTTAAGATGCTAGTGCTCGGCTCGTTCGCCAAGATAACTAGCTGAACACGAGCAAAGATTTTTTCGTTCGTGTTCGACTCGTTTTGGCTCGAAATACTACTCAACAATATGGAGTAGTATTTTTAAAAATTTTAATTGACTAATAGACTACAAGGTTAGAAAGATTTATAATCAATTAAAAGTATTAATTAAGAAAATAGAATAAAAATTATTAAATTAGATTCAGAGAATGTTTTAATATAAATAATAATGTTTAAATCTTGCCCTAATCATTAACATTCATGACAACGTGATTAGGGTTGTCAAAACGACTCTTTGTTTGTGTTTGACTCACTAAGCAAACGAGCCGAAGACGAACACACTTTTTGAGCTCGAAATATAAATGAGTCAAACACGAGCTGAGGCTGGGCTCACTCGTGTTCGGCTCGTTTACAACCCTAGCCAAAATACAAATGAATGAACACGCATAACTGATAAACAGTAAAGCAAAGAATGAAATTTGAAAAATGGAAGATACAATTTAATCCCAATTTACCCCCTCTGAATTATATTAATTGTCCCAATTGACCTGTAACAAATAGAGTATTCGAAGTCAATTTCTATCTATTTACATATCTAACACCTCAACTATGCATAAAAAAATGTATTTTATTATTTAAAAATTAAAATAGTGATATCATAATAAATTAAAATAAGGATACCTTTGATATGATATGTAAATTTTGGGTGGTATAAATGTAAAAAACTAAGTTTATATATTCGACGACGTAAGAATTGTGTGGTATGTATGTAAATGCCTCTATATTTAAAAAAAAATCATTTTTGTATACTTTTAATGTCTATTTGTATTATTTTTTTTTGTATTTTTTTATTAATTATTTTGTATATATTTATTGAAATATTATGCATATTTGTATTATAAAAATATATAAAATAGATTGAAATGTTTGTATTATTTTTAAATTTATCAATGATAATTAAATTCATATTTTAATTTTGAATTATGTGCTATTTATTTAATTTAATTATTTATATAATAAATTTACCCCCTAAAAAAAGAGACCAGTTCCACCCCTGTGTGAAGATGTATTTGAAGCTCCGTGGGTGATGGAGTTCTATGTGAAATGCGTGATACTTCAATGAGATTTGGCGTAGAATCAATATTTTATTTAGGATGAATTTTTATTTTGCCTCATCTGTCTTTTAGCCACTATTTTTTATATTTAAAATATCCTTCATGATATTAGATATTATTTAAGTACGAAATCTGATAATTAAAGCAAACAAAATGTTTGATACAACTGACATAGTTCATTATTACGAGTGCATGTAAGACTATAAATAATATTCTTCATCACAATTGTAAGTTTGTGGGCTTCAAGTGATAAAATATATAGAACATCGTAGGTTAAAAGGCATCGAACAATAAGATTGGTTTTGTTAGGTGTGGAGCCTGATTTGGAGAGCACCACACGCAGAGAACCGAGCACCTGATGCTTTTGTGTGGTTGTGGACACTCAAGCATCCTCCTTAGGCGCGGGATAGAAAAGGGGGTGCTTGAGAACCCCCTTCCACCCCTTTGGGTGCCTAGGTGCCAAATATTGGGCGCTCAAGCATCCCATATGCGCTGCTCTCTAGCGAGCACGACGCCTAGGTGCCAAGTCCTACGCGCCTAGAGCAGTTATCACGTGATCTACCAGTTAAGAACCAATTTCAAGCAATGTAATGTGTTGTCCTCCTTTGGTTTTCTTTGACAAACATCTAAACAAATCTAAGAAGTGTCGAAGAGAAGAAATTTGGTGATTTCAAGTGTGTTTCACGTCTAGGATTGGAGCAGGAAGAATTTGGAGGAAGGACTTACAAGTTTCCTTAAGAAAGGAGAGGAAATTGAGTGTGTTCTCTGTAAACTCTCTAATTTTTATAGTAAAATTTATTTGGTTGAATGGTTTCATGGTTTTTTCCGTTCTTAGGTTTTTTCACGTTAAATTCTTGTGTGCATTTCTGGTTTTTCCTTTGTTGTATTTTTGTTCGTAAGTTTGTTCTAGTTTCCTCAAATCTTCGTGATCTTATTCCATGATGGGGTTTTAGATTTTGAAGTGAGTCTAAGCCCCAATGAATTTGGAAGGAGTTTTCCGGAGAGTTATTTTCCCCAACACAGTAAGATCAGAACAGGGATTTGATTTGAGTGGAAGCAATCCAAGGAAGTAATGATCAAAGTAGAGAAGTTGAAAGGGATGAACTTCACATCCAGGAATATCTAAGTATAAGATCTGATGTATCAGAAAAGGTTATACTTGTCACTAGAAGGAATTATGAGAAAACCTAATTCCATGTCTTTGAAGGAATGTCAAGTGTTGAATCAAACAACACTAGGTTTGATCCAGTTTTCACTTTCCTCATTTGTTACGTTCATCATTGTAAATTAGAAAACTATGGTGGATCTCATGAAGGCACTGTTCAAGATGTATGAAAAATCTTCTGGTTGAAGTAAGACTTTTTTTATAAATAAGTTATTCAACATGAAGATGGTGGAAGGCAGCTCAGTGGCATAAAATGTGAATAATTTCAATACTTTGACGAGGCAGTTGTGTTTTGTGTGGATCAAGTTTGTTGATGAGAGCAGAGCACTAGTGATACTATCTTCATTGTCAAGCAGCTAGGATGGTTTAGTCATGATAATGAGCAATTCTTCAAGGACTTTGAAGTTGAACTTCGATGACAACGTGGAATTTGCTGAAACACAGTGAACGGTGAATCATCAAGTTCTATATTGAATGTTGATAAAAGGGGAATGGAACAAGATTGCTAATAGAGGCAGATTCAAGCCCAAGAGAGGAAAGCCTAAGTCAAGAAGAGGAGAATGATAGAGTTGTACTAAGAAAATGAATTTTAAGAAAAACTTCAAAGCTCTAAGGAAAGCTGGTGGTGGAGGAAAAGAAAGACATATCTCTATAAATGTCTCCATCGGTTATCCGTAGTCAGCATTAAATCTTGGATAATTGATTCGAGTGCCTCTTTTCATGCTTGCTCCAATAAAGAGGTGTTTTAAACTACACTCAGAGTAATCTAGGGAAAGTTTATCTAGGAGATAATAAGGTTTTTTGTATCATAAGAAAGGGTGATGTTGATATTAGGTTGTCATATGGAATAGTCTTGAAGCTTATTGAAGTTAAACTTGTTCCAAGTATGAAGAAAAATCTCATTTCTGTGAGTCAGTTGGCAAACTCAGGACTCACGACTACTTTTACAGGTGATTCGTGGAAGGTGACCAAGGGGCACTAGTGATGGCTCGGGACATCATTAAAGGCACCCTTTACCTGATCACCAGAATGATTGATTTCAATACTGAGGTGGCTGGAATCAGGTGGATGTAGAACAGTGTCATTGTACGCTTGGTCATATAAGTGGGAAAAATATGAAGGCTTTTCTTTCTAAAAATAAGCTTCAAGATTTAAAATCAATTGATCTTAATTTTCATGAACACTATATATATAGAAAGTAGAATAAATTTTCTTTCTCTAAAAGTGGTTCAGTGGTGAAATCAAAGAAACTAGAGATAGTGAATATTGTCGTATGGAGTCCTACTCCAGTTTATTCTTTTTGAGGTTCTCATTATTTTGTTACGTTTATTAACAATCATACATGAAAGGTATGGGTTTATTCCTCAAAGGAAAAATCTGATATATTTGAAATCTTTACGAAGTTGAGGGTGGGTTGTGGTAGAAAATGAGAAAGGCTTAAATCTAATGTGCTTAGATTAGATAAAGAGGGTGAGTATTGTGATCAGAATTTTGGGAATTTTCATGCTATAGAGGGTTTCAAGCATGAGTTCACTGTTCTAATGACACAAAAAAAGAATGGTGTGGCTGTGCGCATGAACATGACAATCTTGAAATGTGCTAAGAGCATGAGGTTGAATGTAGGCTTACAAAAATAGCTTTGCGTTGAAGCATTAAACACTGCATGTAGGCCTACCTGAAGAAACCTAGAGTGATGAAAAAGGTAAATCTATCTCATTTAATAATATTTGATATTTTGCATATGTGCATGTTGATGCAGGTTCAAGGAGTAAGCTTGATTTAACATTTGTCAAGTGCACCTTCATTGCAAATGACTCAGAAGAGTTTATGTATACGTTCTGAGATTATGATAATAAAAAATTTATCATGAGCAAGGATGTCACTTTTGATGAAATAGAGATGTACAATGACAGGGTCAGAACTCAAGACAGCCTCCAGCTACTTTTAAAGAGTCAAAGTATGTTAAGATAGAAGACACTGGTGATCAGGAGTATGGAGAAAGGAAAAGTGCTCAACCAGAAGGAGCACTAAAAGTTTCTCAATCATTTGTCACTAAAGTCAAAAGATCCAATAGAATGATATGAATCGTACACAGGTAGTTTTTTCGTTGCATTATCTATTATTAACGAATAGTGGTGAACCAAAGTGTTTTAAGGAGGCCACTCAAGTTCAAGATTCAAGGGAGTGGGATCATGTCATGGATGAAAAACTACAATCTTTGGATTCAAATCATACCTGAAATTTGATGGTACTACTAGATGACAAAAGAACACTGCACAACTAGTGGGTCTACCAGCTGAAAGAGGAGTCAGATGACAGCAAGCACTATAAGCAAGACTTATTATGAAGGGTTTCCAACAGAAGAATTAAGGGTTTACACAGAGAGCTCACTGTTGGTGAATATGAAAACTATCAAGGTTGTATTGAGTCTGATAGTATTGGAAGATCTATATCTAGAGAAGATGGGTGTAAGAGAAACTTTCTTACATGGAGAGCCGAAGGATGAACTGTACATAGTTCAACCACAAGATTACAAAATTTTACGAAAAAAATGTTTGGTCTACATATTGAAGAGGAGCATCTATGGCTTGAAGCAGGCCCTGAGACAGTGGTACAAGAGATTTGATAGGTTCATGTCAGACAGTGGATACATGAAGTGTCAAGCATGCCACTGTTGCATAAACAAACACTTCGGTAATTATTTTATCTTGCTTTATTTATTTGTAGATGAAATGTTGATTACAGGGACAAATATGGAGAAAATTAGGGACTTAAAAAATTGTTATCAAGTGAGTTTGAGATGAAGGATTTATGTCCAACCTTGAAGATCTTTAGGATGAGAATCAGAAGTGCCAGAAGCGTTGGAACACCGAAGTTGTCTTGGGCGGGGTATGCTGAGAAGATCCTACAAAAGTTCAACATAGAAGAAGCAAAATCAGTTTGCACCCCCTTAAGTAGTCACTTCAAATTATAAGAGGAGTTATTACCCAACTTCAAAGCAAAGAAAGCAAAGTTGGAGAGAACTTTGCATGCTTCAACAGTTAGAATTTTGTTGTACTTGTTGATTTGTACCAGAGCAGATATTACATTTGTAGTGGGAGTGGTCAACTGATACATGAGAAATCCAGGCAGACATAATTGGAAGGTAGTAAAGTAGATTCTTAGGTATTTTATGGGAAGCTTCAACATGGTACTTTATTATGGAAGTGTAGGGATCAGTCTATCGAGAATTGTAGATTTAAATATGGTAGGAGATTTGGATAATATGAGAAATATAACGATGTATAACTTTACAATAGAGAACACAACAATGAGTTAGGTTTCTAGGTTGCAGAAGTTCATTGCACTTTCAACTTTGAAGGCCGAATATATTGTTAGCAATGGGCTAGCAAGAAGCTGATTTGATTACAAAGTTTCAGGGCAGAATTGGGAAAAAAATTGGGAATCAAAAAGCTTCACAACATGAGTGTAAGTCATCTTACTAGGAATACTTCTTTACATGTCAGGAAAAACCATTCAGCTAAGGTGTCATTTTATTTGCTCTCCCTTGAAGATGGCAAGTTTTTTTTTTTCTAGAGAAGAGACACACAGGTTAGAATCCTACGGACATGTTGACAAAGGTTTTGGCTGTTGAGAACTGAAGCTATGCTTGTCTTAAAGTAGGTTTCATGAAGTTTGAGACCGGGGGTGAACCAACATGACTATGAAGGTGATTTAGATAGAGATACTAGTATAGAGGACTGGTATTGGGTGTAATTAGTCTCCAAGTAGGAGATTTTTTGGTGTGGCGTCTAATTTGGAGAGCAACACATGCAGAGGACCGAGAACTTGATGCTTTTTTTGTGTCCTTTTGTGGTGCTCAAGTGCCCATACTGCGGGGAACAGATGTGGGGTGCTCAAGTGCTCCCCTTTGGGTGCCTACGTGTTGAGTATTAGGCACTCAAGCATCCAATATATGCTACGCTCCAGCGAGCACAACACTTATGCACCAAGTCTAGTCCTATGAGTCCGGAGCAGTTATCATGTGATCTTCCATTTAAGAACCAATTTCAAGTGGCGTAATGTGGTGTCTTCCTTTGGTGTTTTTGGACAAGCATCTCGATGAATGTAAGAAGTGCATGAGAGGAGGATTTTAGTGATTTTGAAGCATTATTTTCATGTTAGATCAGAGCAAGAAGAGTTTGGAGCGAGGTCTTGTAATTTTTTTTAAGAGATGAGAGGAAATTGAGTGTGTTCTCTGCAAGTTTTTTTTTATTTTCATAGTGAAATTTTTCTAGTGATGTGACTCCATAGTTTTTTCCAGTGCTTTGGTTTTTCTCTTTAAATTCTCATATTATTTTCTGGTTTAATCTTTGTTGTGTTTTTGCTTATAAGGTTGTTCTTGTTTTCTCGAATCTACACGATAATATTCCATGGTGTCGTTTAAATTTCTATTTGAGTTTAAGCCCCATCATCCCAATATGAGTGATGAAGGAAAAGAGAGAGATTGAGCTAGGAGAGTAATATCATTGTAATGAACAATATATTTGTGTAACATTTATTAATGAAATAGATCCCCTATTTATGGAGGTTTATACAACTACATATTGTACCCGTAGCATACGTAGCTACAGAGGGGATATTTTAGTCTATAAATGAATATGACCTATGGGGACCCACGGATATGGCTAGAGGGCCATCTGCTGAGGACCAGTATCATATACTTTGGAGCTGAATGGTCTGCTTCACTCATATGAGTTGGAGGGTGTTGTATTAGTCAATATGAATTAGGTCAAGTAGATTCTTTAGAGGATGATCTACTCTTTATCAGTTTGGGAGCACCTTCCTACCGATATGCAGGAGTTGGCCGACAGCGTATGGTCCTAGGTCTTCTTCAGTGGATCCCATGGGTCCACGTCATCTCTTCTATCAGTCATGAAATGTATTTGAGATTCACACAAACACATTTTTCCTGTACAGCCACCTATTACCATCATGAAGGGAAGCCTTCTATTCGTCATTGCTCCTCTTACTTCTTTGTGAAACTTTAATAAAAAAAAGGTTTTTTTATGGATGATTATCCTACTTCAAAAACATTTCTAGCACACCAAAACCTACCAAAAAGTTGTCTTTCACTAAAACTTTGTGCGCTTCAAACAACTTCATCTATCATAAAATCATTATTTACCATTACTGACGATCATTCGTTGCATATCATCAACCCTCTCGAATCTCAATAATTTATCTATCATAATTTCAAAATCATATGTTTTGCATGCTTTGCAAAACATTCAAGATGTTGTTTCTCAAGAAATGCAAATATTTATAA
>NEWO01000043.1:1513138-1536707 GCA_003013225.1 Phalaenopsis aphrodite | reverse complement strand
GAAATGTAAACGAGCCGAACAGAAACAACAGTTTGTTCGCTCGTGTTCTGCCCGAAATGACTCGAAAAAAAAATTATATAACTTTTTATATAATAATATATTGTATAAAAATGTGGTTAGTGTCTTCTTTTGTATATATTTGATCTAGATTTGAATCTCACACTTTACATCTATTTTTCTTAATTTTAGTTTAACGAGCCAATTTCGAGTCGAACACGAACACCAATATTTAAATCGAGCCGAACACGAACACACTGTTAACGAGCCGATTTCGAACATGATAAAATAATAGGAGGAAAGATATGAAGGGCTTATAAAAGGGAGGAAACCAATGCAAGGAATGATGTGAAGATGCTCTAATATTTTTTGATGGATTGATGATGTGGTGGTGATGGCTAGGAATTAAACATGACCTCATACATAGCTACTTGTGCTTTAAGAAAATTCATATATTAATTTACTCATTAATGAAATGAAATCAACTTAAATAATTATAAGTTTGGCAAAAGGTTTTCGGTGGATAAAGGCCAACTACTTCTTAAGAAAAGGGCACTTAGAAAAATACGTAGTTGATAGGAGAATATATCTTTATATATATATATAATAAATAGTTTGAGGTTATGATACGAGCCTCGGCCACAGTCATGTGCCTAACCACATAATCCCGCACTGCAAGACAAATGCAGTCAGGTGGGATCGAACCCATGATCCCATGGGACTTACTCTAGGTTGCACTACCAAAGAATCACAGTGAACGGCACACACACACACAAAGATATATATCTTTAACCGTATAATTACTTGGCACTTAGTGTGTTATGTGGCCAACATACTTCACGATAAGTTTTGGCATCTTAGATACGATTACAAATATGTCCTTGCCTTATGGAGGTCAGTGCGGAGTATTTTGTCGTTTCTTCCTAAAGCTTTATCATCTCTGGGGCCTATCAGTGTTGGGTGCCCAACCATAAGGGGCTGACTGAGTAGAGGTGGCTGACTAAATAGAACTTGGGAGCTGGTCCATAGTGGTTGGTCAAGTGAGGATGGCAGGCCGAGTGGAATTTGGTGGCCGACCCATGGTGGGAGGTGGCCAACCTAATGCGGTCGACTAGCGTGACAGACCAGCTGAAGTATTTTTGGCTAGCTCAATGGGGTCAGTTGGCTTGAGAGGGTGGCTGGCTTGATGGGTGAGTGGTTACTGGTGCGACTCTGTTGATGGTTGTTCCTTTGTCTCAGCGAGGTGACATTTTCTGTCTATACATAAAGCCATTGAATTATTTCAATCTTCAAAGTGAAGCTGTAATAAAAATAATAGCCTCATAAATACAAAGAATATAATTTCATGAACACTAGCTGGACTTAGTTTTTAACAGTTCTTCTGTTAGCTTTTGAAGAGTCCATTTTGAGAAGATTGTTGTTTATTTTTTTTTAGATTTTTTAGGGGTGGTTTCTACCCAAGTTGGATTTACTCCTTGCCCATCTCTTTTTCTCTTATTGGAACTTCACCTGGGCGGGCTGGCCTTTTGTCAAGTCTTAAGCGAAACTTATCGCAACCATTGTGGGGGTAATTGTCAAGACTCACTAAGGGGGTTTATTTTGTTGTATCTTCTTAGGAGCTTGTGGCTACTGGACACGAAATCTCTTACATTACTTTCTTTGAGTCTAGTTTTGAAATGGGTTTTGGTTATTTTGAGCATGAGGAAAGGTTTTGTTTGCTCATTCTTAATGAGAGGCTTTAGTGCAGAGAGATTTGTCTTTTTCTTTCTTCTTTCTCCTTCCTTATAGTAATGAAAACAAACTTAAAGAAAAGAAATACTTATTTTTTTATGTTTCTTTGTTTAGGGTATCCTCTCTCTTGGAGTGTAAGGTGGTTAGTATATCTTCTTCTTCTTTCATCTTTTTGGCTTTCCTCTTTCTTTATGCTATTTACTTTTGTCCATTTGCTTTTTGCAAATTTATTTTTCTTTTTCTATTTTGTTTGTGTGATTTTATTTCTTTGCGCTTGTTTTTTTTTTCAAGACTTTCTCCCTTATGGTGTGCTTGCCTTCTTGTTGTCAACATGCTCCACGCTCACCGCACATTTTATGATGTTTAATCAAAATGTGTCATATGAGTGCCCAAGGGAAAGAGCACGGTGACAGAGGGAGAGAAAAGGGGATGGAAGAGACGGGGGAAGCAAAGAGGGGTGTTCCCGGGCTCTTTGTCATTTTATTCCATTAAATTTGAGGGTTACAAGTTGGAAGAAGGTGAGAGTTCCCTTTACATGACAGTTGATAGAGAGAGAACCTAGGGACTTTTTTGTACATGCCAATGGTCCTATATTTATAAAAGTAAAAATGACGTGAAGATATGATTACAAATATGCCCTTGCTTTATGGAGGGTAGTAAAAATTATTTTCGTCCTTTCTTCGCCAAGATCTGACATCTTGGAGCTTTTCCATCTGTAAGGCCCATCAGAGTTGGGTGGCGGGCCAAGTGGTGTCAGTCGGTTGGAGAGGGTCAGCTGAATGGAACTTGCTGGTCGATCCATGTTGAGCAGCTAGTTGGGGATGGCTGGCGAAGGATGCCATCTGAGTTTAACTTGGTGGTCGGCTGGATGTGGCTAGCCAGGGTGGTGGCCCAATGCGACCGACCTGCTGGAGATGGTTGACAAGGGTGGTCGGTCGGCTGAAGTATTTTTTGTCAACTGGCTGGAGGTGGGGACGAGCAACTTAAGGATGGTGGCTAGCCAGGGTGGCATACCCAATGGGTGCGTGGCTGTTGGTGCAACTCTGGCGGAAGTTGATGTTGCAGGATCTATACATCAGTTGTGGTATATAAAATATATAAAAGAAGATCGATCTTTAATGAAGCAAAAATTGAACGAGAAAAATCACACTAGAAAAGAACAACACTACAGCGGAACACACATATTTACGTGGTTCGGAAAATTACCTACGTTCGCGGAGTTGCAAAGAATTTTACTTATAGAAGAATTTATACCAGTCGATCACCTCGACTTGCAAGAGGAATCTCTCACTCTTCGTTGCTCTCTCTCTTATTCTCTTTCTTTTCTTCTTTGTTTCTACCGAGATACACCGAAGAAGATAAACTTACAAGAGAAATAAACCAAATTTCTCTTCTACCAGAAGCCACCAAGAAAAGGCTTAGGGAAAACAACTTCTTCTTCTTCTTCCTTCTTCTTCCTTTTGTCGTAAGAAACTGCTCCTCCTTGCACTTCTCTTCCTCTACCCCGAGGAAACCTTCCTCTATCCCGAGGAAACCGAAGAAGAACTCAAAGCGTGACATCTAAACCCAAGGAGAACCATCTTAAGCTTTTATCACGAATAGGAGGGAGCAAAAAGATGCATCACTTCACAAAAGAGAAAGGAGAAAGTGGTTATTTGTGAAGAGGTGTGACTCTCCAAAGCAAAGTAACCGCCCAAGCATAGTGGATCAGGCTCCACCGTTTTTAATAATTCTCTCACTTGGAGACCGGTACACAGGCTGGAACTTCTCCTTCCTCAAACCGATATCATCCACTGGCAGTGTCTCCTTGTTCTTCAACATGTATTCTTCACATTGAATCCTCCAACTTGAATCCTCTAGCTTGAATACAACATGTATTTTTCACATTGAATCCTCCAACTTGAATACTAAATTTCAATAGTGTGTATCTCGACTTAGAAGAGGAATCTCTCACTCTTTGTCTCTCTCTCTCTTCTTCTCTTTCTGTTCTTCTCTCTCTCTATGTCGAATACACCAAAGAAAACTCTGCACCGAGATACATCGAAGAAGACAAACTTACAAGAGAAATAAACCCAATTTCTCTTCTGCCTTAAGCCACCAAGAAGAAGCCTAGGGTGAACAATATTCTTTTTCTTCCTTCTGTCGCAAGGAACTGCTCCTCCTTGCACTTCTCTTCCTCTGCCTCGAGGAAACCTTCCTCTATTCTGAGGAAACTGAAGAAGAACTCAAAGCGTGACATCTAAACCCAAGGAGAGTCATCCGAAGCTTTTATCACGAACAGAAGAGAGCAAAGAGATGCATCACTTCACAAAAGAGGAATGAGAGAGTGGTTATTTGTGAAGAAGTGTGACTCTCCAATGTAAAGTAACCGCCCAAGCATAGTAGGCGGGGCTCCACCGTTTCTAACAGTTAATCCCACATCTTAGCGATGTGATATTTTCCGGCTATACAATCCCGAAATAAGATTCCTAGCAAGACATATTCAAGTCGATTTTATCTTAACTGATTCAAACATTATTATGAATTTAGAGCATCTAAATTTGATAAACTCAAATTTATCGTATTTATAAAACTATATTTAATTTAAATTCTATGTGCAGCAAAAAATCACCTTAAAACAGAAATTCTGCGTGCCATGAAAAAAAAAATCAAATATGCTGCAGAAAGGCGCAGTCTTTAGAAAAAATATTACATCAGTACTACGCATGTAGAGTAACATGCGTAGCCAATAAAATAACGCCACGACACTTTGCGCGGCAGAGAAAAAATAACGGCGCAGTAACACGGGGAATATTCCCCTCCGTGTTATTTATGTGTTATTGTGTATTATTCATGTGTTATTGTATCCTAGGAATATTTTTGGTGTTATAATAACACAATAACACATCAATAACACATGAATAACACACAATAACACATGAATAACACGGGAAAAAATATTCCCCGTGTTACTGCGCCGTTTTTTTCTCTATCTGGAATATTTCCCGTATTATTCAAGTGTTATTGTGTGTTATTCATGTGTTATTATGTCCTGAGAATATTATTGGTGTTATAATAATACAATAACACATCAATAACACATGAGTAACACGCAATAACACATGAATAACACGCAATAACACATAAATAACACGGGGATAATGTTCCTTGTGTTACTGCGTCGTTTTTCTTCTCTTATCGCGCGTGGCGTGATTTTATTGGCTACGCACGGTATTTCTACGTGCGTAGTACTGATGTAATATTTTTTCCAGTCTTTAAGGTCGAATAATTGAAATCACACCTGAAAAGTAAATTCTTTTACTTCATCATGATATGGCCACAGTCATAATCGTCCTCATCCAAACTATTCTTTAACGGATTTCACATGTTTTGAGTGACATTCAGTTGAATCATGCGATTCTGAACAAGCGCTGCCGTCGACAGCCGTTGGAATGGCGTACATGTTTGAGGAGAATAAGCACAACAGTGTCGCCGTGGCTCAAATGGACGAACGACGAGAGAGGAGAATCAATCTCTCATGTCATTACATGGACTTGGGACTCTTTGTTTTGTTTTTTATTTTCATTCTAATGTAAGACTAAACTAACGGCTACCTTTTCACAGCAAGTGAATTAATATGCTTTTGTTCGGCTTGGTGTAGGTTGTTTGTCAAAGGGAGAGAAAAATGTGAAGTATGATTTTTTGTACTTCATTGTACACCAGCACTGATCACGAGGAGATTTAACACGATCTTGATAGAAGATAGTATAATAAATGAAGAACAGTAGATCAAGAGACCAACTTATATGATCAAATGTAGTCGTCAGAGCCAAAGCCGATGGGCGACTGATCCAGGAGAAAGACAAAAGGGTGACCAATATATTGATCATTCGAAGGCAACTGAGCCAACTATTATAAGAAAGCTGACGGAGGGTTGCAACCTACTTTCTGGTAGATTCAACCTGATGATAGACCCAGTTCTTCAATATCACTAGACATCCTACGGATGCCCCGAGGCTCCTCACTAAGGATTAAGTATAGACAGTACAATAGAGTCTTATAGTCATCCCACATGCTCTCTTATTTGAAGAACGAGCTACCTGTAGGGTTGCAATGATTTACCCTCTGCCTGACAATCTAGTCTCGCTCCATCGACAAAAAACTCCTTATCCAGGAATTGAGGGTCAACATTTAGACGAGATTAACCAATCTGCAAAGCCTGGACAATTGAATCAGTCCTATTGACCCGAAGTCAATCAAGCTCAGTCAATCGATAATGTCCACTTAGCCTAGCCGACCGAACTGGCCTTACCAAGCTAAGACTAAATAAGCTCAGTCAACCAAGCCAGAAAGCAGTTAAGTGATGGACTCATATATGTAAAATATCTAGAATATCTTATATATACAACCCCATTAAAACAAGAGCATAAATGTAATGTCACTAAATGATAATCTTTCCCCTAATAATAGTGACATCATCATATGTGAAGAGGAGTAGACAAAACATATTTTTATTCATTATTATTCATTCCACACTCTCTCTTTGTCTCTCTCTCTTCTTTCTTACACTCTATTTCTTAAGGTATGATTCACGGATAAATTATGATTCAACACTCATGATAGTTGATTGTTATTTATTTTACTAAGAAAATGTTTAAAAATTAATTTTTTATTAAAAATATTTTCTTTTTTCTTAGCAATACTCAAAACCCTTGATTTAATATATTTTATTTATAAAGCTGAGTGTCGAGTCCATCTTTATTAAAAAGAAAAAAAATTACAAAAATATTAATATGACATAAAAACAATAATAACATAAAATATGAGAAAAGTAGCTTATACATGACTAATACAATTAAATAAAACATACAAAAAATAAAACATACTAAGATAACATCCACTTAAAGGATAGTAACAATAGGATAACATCGTACCAGATCGAATAAATAAAACACCAAAGCAATATGAAAACAAAAGCTGATATAGAAATGCAAAAAAGAGCTTCAATTACATATTTTAGAAGACACCACAACCAACTTCAAATACAAACAACAAAGTGCAAGAATTTCTTCAGTTGACAGAAATAGCTCCAACATTAGTAAAACTGAAATGACTCCAAAGAGATATG
This sequence comes from Phalaenopsis aphrodite, assembly GCA_003013225.1. Taxonomy (NCBI): domain Eukaryota; kingdom Viridiplantae; phylum Streptophyta; class Magnoliopsida; order Asparagales; family Orchidaceae; genus Phalaenopsis; species Phalaenopsis aphrodite. Next base: position 1,529,872 of record NEWO01000043.1, on the reverse strand, counting down.
TTATAAAGTTAAAACTGAAATATCCATTGCTAAGATAATATTGTAAAATTCAAAGATATCTACTAACTCGCTATAAAGAAAGTTTAAACTCCATTCTAAAATGTTCATTACATTACAAAAGCTCATTATCATATGTCATATTCAATAATTTTTATTTCTTCAAAATGCATAATCTTATAATCAAGTATAAATTTGAGTTTTGTTGAGTTCTATCTGCATTTTAGAAATTGGACTCACCAGAGAACTCAAAGAATATGAAGTCCTTACTACTGTTGAAGAAAATCAACACATTCTTGGTGAAGAAATTTTGAAGAAAGTGAAGAAGGAAGATGGAAATAAGAAAGAAAGCTAGGGTTTCTTGAGGAAGATGAAGATTTCAAAAATTTAATATTTAACTATCTTATTTGACTGAAAAAATAATTACCATGGAAGCAATATAGCAAAAGCTAGATTTATTAATTATTATCATTGAGTACCATACTTAAATAAAGCCATCACATCTAAATTAGAAAGAACGTTGCAGTCACTATAATTAGATGTTGTAGAACAACTCACTATGTTCACTAAGGATGACTCTATTTATAAAATAAATAGAGAGAAAAACTGCATACAAGAGGTAGAAATGACTTCCGATGGAACTCGGTCATTCATTAAACGCTTCATCATGAATTCACCATCTACTATGAATTGATTCGAGTGAGTTGATTCTATGTATCATTGGAATGTCAATGTCACATCACCCATTTCGGTCCTTTCTCTGCTCAACTCACCGTGTGATATTTTCAAATAAGATGGTTCTTCTCTCAACTCAATCAACTATTGCAGTAGTTTGCCATTGTTCTTATTAAAGAGTGAATTCAATACCATAGAGAGCTCCTCAATTCTCTCCAAACTTTCCTCATTCACACCCATTTGAAGATGCACTAAAGTCGCTTTGTATACTTCTTAAACCACCCCTTCACCAGAGAGGTGACAAATTATTCACCTTAGTAGTGTGCATTTTAGGAAACACCATGCTCATCAAAAAGAATATCTATCTGCGGATAAACACGGTTAACTGTATCTTAGTTAAATTGTAATAAGAGACATAAAAGAATCTTATACAATTAAGTGTTGAATCATCTGCCATATTCCTAAGAGCCCTCACCTATTGTACTTCAACAAGAGGAGGAGCAACTTATTCAGGAGTATGTCTCTCAAACTCTCTCCTTAAAGATCAATTATTCTTCCTGAGGAATGTTTGTTTCATTGAGATTCATTTCATCAACCGCAATCATTTGGCCCATTGATCAAAATATTTCCCTTCATTCATCAATTTGCTAAATCTAAATTGGACTACATAAAAAACTCAAACTTATGTACACTTCTTACAAAACTTATTTTATAAAGAAAAAAATTACATCTTACCCTCTACTTTGAATTTAATTTGAGCAGTAATTGATAAGTCACTCATTCTCTTAGAAATGTTTGACACTAGACTGGTTGGTAAAAGTTTTTCAATGGTTAACTCTATACCTGCTAAGGTGCGTGCCTAAAAAGATGGGCAATCAACAACTAGAAGAACAAAGGAAGCTCCATTTAAAAAAAAACCTAGTCATCTTCTTTTCTATCCTCAATTTCTTATTCTTTAATATCGATTCTCCTTCTATTTTATGTTTTCTGAACTAATAAGTTTGGTTTTTGAAACTAAAACATTCCCTTCAAGAGGCCCTTCAATATCTCACCAGCAAGAAAAATGGAAACAAACAATATGTAAGGAAAGAAGATCACAATAATGATGACATCAAGAAACCTTCAGACTTCCACTTATCAAAGCAAAAAAGTGACATAAATCATTGGGAACTCATAACATTATAAATAAACTTGTTTAATTCATTTATCATCAAATTAAATTTATATTATTATTACCTTATGCTTTTAGCAAAAAATAGAATCGATGAACAATATATGTACAGCCAAAATTTCCAAAATTGAGTGTGGGTTCAATTATAGGTTGGCCAACTAGATTCATTAGCCAATTCAACATGATAACTTGGCTGGATAGACTGATAACTCAACTCAACCATTCAGTTTGGCCAAAGCACATCTCTGTGTCCATTCAGCTGGTTGTCTGTAGTATATTCAAGTGCGTGCTCACCTTGGTAAGTTAGATTGACTTCATCTAGCAGCTTGAAGGACCACATAAGTTACAAAGATACATGGGGCATACTTTTGACTACTTTGATTTGTTATTTATTCCATACATTTTATTGAGTACTTTCTGTTTCTTGGGCAGTGCTCTATATAATGAAGTTTGGGCTAGTTCAACCTATAAATAGTGGCAATCTTCATTAGGTATAGGTGATGAAAATTATTTTAAAAAGGCTTCTTTGGAAGAGTCAAACCCCTATAATAAAAAGATAATGAATTTTTATGAAATTATTAATTTGGGTCTCAACTAGGAATAAGTATTGCATCTGAACTACGGAGACAAGCTACATCTGGACAATGGACCAATACACAGGGGGGGTATTCTTTTTTTCTCCTCTGCTCCTTCTGGTGTATCTCGACTGTTGTTCAGTCGTAGTTTTGCGTTCGGACTGTAGGCACAATATTTTTTCCTCAACTAGTTGTGTCAAAAGTTAGCTTGATATAGTAACTTTACTTAACCCAACTGAAAACATTTGGCTTTGACATTCCCTGATTAATTTTTGGTTTAGGTTCAATTCCAAAGCCCTATAATGTTTAATTATCTGGGGCAAGTTCAGGTTGACCTTCCAATACGAAGTTGAAATAAAATTGATTGGCTAACCCGAATATGACCCAAGTTTTACTTGAAATTAACCCAAATTTATCCAAAAAAAAATTATTATGCATATGTTAATTAGATTACACAAGTTGGGCTCGAGTTAGTTGTGTTGAAGGAGGGTTACATGTTGGTGAGCCTGTAAGACTCATATAATATTTATGACGGGTTCAAATTCAATAGTTCTCGATCGAGCCAATTTTAAGTTAGACTCAAATGTGATGTGATTGGTGAATCCTATTTGACATACCTAACCTTAACTAAAAAAACAAAGAAAAAATTGATATTTACATGCAGACCGCCTGAAACATTAATATTCATAAATTGACACGAATCGATACATTTACACGTTCCACGATCAAAATATTTAGAATTTGATAAAAAAAAGAATAATAAGAGTGAGGTTTTTACCATAAAATTTGATATTTGAGTAATTTTTGAAAATTGGATAAAAGAGGGGGGTTAATTTGCAAATAGTACGTTTCCGGGGTGGTTTTTATGTAATTGCCCCATGGTATTTACAAATTAACCATCTAAATATTTTTTTTGAAAAAAATTGAGCCGTTTGATACAAATAAAAATATGGGTGGGGTTTAACCATAAACTTTGATATTTTAGCCCGAATCTTAAAGATGGATGAGAGAGGGCTGTTGATTTGTAAATAGTAATTATTGGGTGATCTCTATGTAATTCCTCATTTTCTTGGGATAATTACATAGTAGCCCACCATAAACATTGATATTTACAGATAAAAAAAAAATTTAACTCCCAAATTGATGAGGAATATTTGCGTACATATGACGTACGCATAGCTCCGTACTTCTGGTAGGTTACAAGTAGGGGTGTAAACGAGCCGAACACGAGCGAGCCCAGGCTCAGCTCATGTTCGGCTCATTTATATTTCGAGCTAAGAAAAGTATTCGCGTTTGGCTCGTTTGCTTAGTTGGTCGAACACGAGTCGTTCACGAACAAAGAGTTATTTTGACAACCCCTAATCAAGTAGTCATAAGATGTTAAGGATAGGGACAAAATTTAAAACATAATTTGAATATATTTTGATAATTTTTATTCATTTTTCATCATTAATATTTTAATTGATTATAAATCTTTGTAGCCTTTCAGTCAATTAAAATTTTAAAACATACTACTCATCAAATATATATATATAATTGATTAGTAGTATTTCGAGCCACGAACGAACAAATATTTGTTCTTGTTGTTCGTGTTCAACTCGTAAACTTAGCGAACGAGCCGAGCACGAGTTGTTCGCGAACAACGAGCCGTTTTGACAGTCCTAGTTACAGGGAGGGTATTGAGGGTTATATATACGTTATACCCCATATAACCTCCCTTTAACCTACCTGTAACATACTTATAACTAGTAAGTTTCATCTATTTTCATATATTTTTAAGTTACAGGTAGGTTACAGAAAATTAGAGGAGATATAACAAGGATATAAACCTCAATACCCTCCCTGTAGTACGTCTTATTTCTTCAAATTGACATACCCCATTTTCATGCTATGGGTATCCAAACAAAAAAGATATGTCTAATTGAACCCTAATATGGTACCAAAGACTGCGACCCATCTACGATCTCGTCTGATTAGAAACGGACGTCGACGATTTAACACACGTGGCGCCACCTGCCTAGCTCTCACATAGGCCACGTAAGGTCCAGATCCAACCACGGCACGAACCGCATGAAGTGGCATCCTGTAAATAATTCAAACTTTAAGACTAATCTGATACTGAATAAATACCCCCCTCACTCCCGGTCAGTTTCTTACCACCGACGACAATGCCCGGTCACCGGCAACTGACTCCAGCCAGTTGGAACTACCGCAGTCTATCTTAACCGCCCGGTCACTATAACATTCACCATTGCCCCGTCGGTTTAAAATCTCCCGCACTCTGCCTCCATTGCCATAGCCCCCAGCGAGAGAGAGAGAGAGGGAGATAGATTGTCGAGGAGAAGAGGGGGAATGCTTTGGTGAGTCGATCTGTGAAATGCTTCTCTTTTCTATCAGATGCGCTTTTTCACTTCGAGCTTTTGTCACGATGTTCTTGCCTTTTTAGATTCCCGGAGGAATTAGACAATTTTGTCTGTCTCCATCTATCGGGTTTAGGAAAAGTTTTTAATCGCATTTTGGGTTTGATTGATGGTTTTCGAGGTGATTGTTTTCGATCTTGAAAGTTTGGATTCTATGATTTGGTGAAGGAGGTTAGCATTAATTTGGTTGTTTTAATTGATGCTATTTGTTAATAATATGGCGAATCTCGACCGGTTTTTCGGTTCTTTTTTCAACTGCTGATTTTGCGGTTTTAGTTTTATGTTTGATCTGGTGATTTGTGATTTGTTTATTTGTTTAGGAAATATGAACATTCTGTGTGATTGTTTTGATTCTGAAGTTTGAAATAACATTTGCCGTGATGTCACGAGAGTTTCGTTTAACATCCCTTTTTCAGTTTCTTGACGCATTCAAAATTGGAAGGCTTTGATTTTCAGAGCATGAAAGCCTGAAATATGATCTCTGTGATTCATATCTTTCTGCGTTTTGAGGATGAGATCCATAAGAGCTTTATTTTAATATATTTTGCGACTGTCTGACCCAGGATTTTAGAAACGGTTAGCGAGAGCCATGGAAAATCAAATTTTAGAGGGACAATTAATATAAAACATAAGACGTGCATAGCATTGCATATTAAGAACAAAATTAGAAGTAATCTGACTTGCGCGTATTTCCCATTGAATGTATGTTTAGTTCTTTGAAAGGATGCTGTTATGATCACTTTAATTGTCATATTTCTTTTTCCGCGACATTTCCTGCACTGAATTCGCTGGCAATTCTGTGACATGTTGGATCTTAATTATAATTAGACAGGGAGCAAACTTTCATTATTTATATAGGAAATGCATTTATGGCTAAGCTCTTGTGATCTTCTTAGCGTGACATGTTTTCTTTAGTATTTGCATTGTCATTTTATATCTGTGTTATGAAGCTTCTGCGCTGGTGTACTTGTGGATTTATGGATCAGGTGTGCCCCTCTGGACTAAAAAAATGTAGCATTATTGGGGGTGGGGACTTCAAATTAATTGGTTTTCAGACGAGTTACAAAATTCCAACTTGTCGATAGCTGGCAATATGCTCCCAAAACTAACAAAATTGGTGCCAATTCTTCTCTTCTTATATTCTGTCATCAAAACTCTGGGATCTTTATTTCTTTTATTTATCTTAAGTAGCAGTGGAGTGACATGGCTTATATGCGGACAAAAATTCTTTATAGTATTTACACCAGGGGCCTTTACATAAACGCCGCACAATTCTTGTGTGTTTACATATCAAACACTTAAACATTCAGATTTACATGCATATCACTTGACACACTCCAAGTGCTGCGAAGCACCGATGACTCATGCAAGTACGTGTGGCGTATTGGTAGTACAAGTTTTAGTGTTCCGGTTATTGATCCCATAGGGAAGGAGATAAACCTAGTTTCAAAGAAATTCTAGTTTACTAATGTTGGTCATAGCCCGAAAAGTTTAATTAACAAGTTTAAATGAGTTTTTATCCTAATTCCTAAAAAGTAAGTCTATCCTAGTCAGCAAGAGAGATTTTTAAAGATGTTCAAGGGATGAGAAATTTCTTCCTTGAATCAGTCAAGTGATGGATAGAACTAAGGACTAGATCTATCTTCAGTGTCATTCAGAAGTGATTTCTTTTTTATCCCCTTCGGTGATCTAAGAAAGATCAACATTCACGAGTTCAGTTCTCTAAAACTCTTGATCTGCCCACTAGAAAATATCTCCCAAAAGATTGTATAAATTCATTAGCAATTTTCTTATTCCAGTGAGTTTATTTGGTTAACTCTTTCATTCCACAAAGAATCCTTTCGGATCTCAGTGTTCACGAAGTATTTTAACAATTCCATTGGCCAGAAAAAATGTGAATTAAGTTTGCAAGTTAACATAACACTTTAAAATCATTTACAAATCCTTGATTCTATCCATCCACCCTCCTAATTCAAAGAAAAAACAAAAAACTAGTCACTACTCATGACAAAACACATCAACACAAACTTAGATTTAAGAAAAGCCATCATACTTCAAGTTTAAACAAGGAAATCCAAAGTAAAATAACACTTGATTGTACCTATCTCCTTCCCAAATAAGCAGTATGATGAAGTCACAAACAACAAGGTTTACACACTTTCAATCCTCCTAAACACTCACTTTCTTCTTTCCAAGACTCCTTGCAAGTTGATTTGACCCTATCTCAAGTGCTCCACACTCCAAGTTGCATAAGAATTAAAGAAAAAACCCTCAAAACTTCATTTTCATCGTTTATATAGTTTCTCCTAGTGAAACGACTTGTCTAAATGCTGGAACAGTCAATTTGCGTGTTCTGATGCCTAAGCGCTCATGGTTGGCGCTTAGGCGCCGTTTATGTTTAGTTTATGGCAACAGCTAAGTGCTAGTGTCAGGGCACCTAAACGCTGCACTATAGCGCCTAAGCGTTACAATTATAACACCTACTTTTGGTGTGCTTTGAAAATTTGCCAAAATTTCCTGCATATCTTGGCGCCTAGGGCTTGTCTCGTGGTGCCTACTTTCTAAGCTCTCTGTTTTCTGCACTTTGTTGGGCTAATTATGACGCCTAAGCGGTCAGTCCTTGCACCATAACACCATTTTTCTCTGATTTGCTATGTTGTGAACTTCATTTGTTCACTAACTTGAATCATGCAATGCAACACCAAAACATTCCTCAAAGCATAATATAAACATACAAAATGACATAATTAAGATACTAAACACACACAATTTATCAATATTTCACAACTCACATCTGTAACTTCACATCAAAAATACTATCACAATGCATTTTGAGAAGTGAGCACATATTTTCTTGCATAGGTTTATGATACCAAAGTGTTGTAAGAATAAATATCAAATTTTGGGTGTTAGATATGTAAATAAATAAGATGTTTGTGGAATGTATCTCTTCTGTATTAATGTTCGTATCTTAAATCACTCCAATAATAACAAGGTTGTGAATAGAAAATTAATACGACAACAACAACAACAAATTCTTATCCCGCTAAATGTAGTCAGCTACATGCATCCTTTTTCCTCATTGTGTTCTATTGAGAGCCATATTTTCATTTAAATCTAATAAATTAAGGTCATTTTTTATACAATAAGCCCAAGTTTTTATTGGTCTGCCTCTATCTTTCTTTTCATTAGAATCTAAGACATCTACTCTCCTAACCGGACTATCATCAGATGGTCGGCGTTTAATATGACCAAATCATCTAAGACGACTTTCTCTAATCTTGTTTGCCCCTAGAGCTTGACTAATTTAATATCTTTTCAAAGATACTACATGTCGTTACATGAGATATTAGGTTTTGGATATTCCATAAAATTTTTTTATGTTTTTTCCCATTGATAGTAAAAAGGTAAACTACTCCGTACTATTAGGGAAGAAGTAACAGAGAAGTAGGAACAACAGCACAAACATTCGACACTTCTATGCAAAATAAATTTTCATGAATCTTTCATTCTTGTATTGTAGAGAGAAAAAGGCCTTTGTACTCCATTTTCCTGTTGCTGATATTGTTGCTCTATTTTATAAATGTATAGTTTATTAAGTCACTCTATATTATTAACATTTTAGCAAGTTAGGAAATTGATTAAATTTAAATATCAATTAAGGGAATTGAATATTATGCCAGAAACGTAGGTTGAAAGATGAAGCATTTAGCTGAAAATTATAAGCAAACCATGTAGCGTAAACATCTCTCTTTTAAATAATTCCAATTGATACTTGATTATTACTTGTTAATTATTTAAGCGTACTAGTTTGACTTCCAAAAGATTTTTAATACTGCAATTTTAAATTGATAGTATTTGGGTTGCAAGATATTGTTTCCTCCCATATAATTTTTAATAGGTACAAAATTATTTTTTATGTGGGTCCATTTTCATTTCTAAAATGGTTTAGTACCAATACCGCTAATACATATCATTCATCTTCATGTTGGCTGTAATTAATTATTCTATTTTGGTCAACTCTTTTGGTACTTGTTTATATCTTCTCAAATATAGTATTATGTTAAGGTTAGCTTGTTAATTTTTCTTCCCTTTTTTTAGATATCATTTAAAATAATGAAATTATAAGTGCTTAATGCTAAACTAAAAATAAAATAAAATCACAAAACGATATAGAAGAAAAGTTTTGTGTGGCTTGAAAATTAGTCCTATTACATTTATTATTGTAAGGAATTGACTATTTTGTTCGAGCTACAATTGCCAGAGACTGTGCTTTTAATTAAACACTTACATTCTCCATATGTTTGAGCTCAATTTAATTCAATCATTTTACAATTCATCATGTTAGAAAATATTAGAAGCTTCTACCGACAATAGTTCTAAATTAACTCTTAGGATTTTCTTTTTCATGAACATGGCCAACACTATGAGTTTAAAGCTTCTAGAAATTGAATGCATATAATGAGTTGTGATAGGGCTATTTACTTAGGGCTTGTTTGGGAGTATTTTTTTTTTATTTTGTTTTGATATTTCCTCAAAATTTTAAGAATGTATGTTTAGTGCATTTTTCATAAGCTATTATTTTTTTCTTTTAAAAGTAAATCAACTTATTTTTAGAAACACTCAAAACTGCTAAAAGTTATTTTGTTATGCTTTAAAAATTAGTTTATTTATTTTCAAAATGTCAAGTATTTTCTTATTTTAAATTAAGGAAAACAAAACGAAATAAAAACACAAACTAGAAAAATACTAAAAAACAAAAAGACCCCAAAAGGCCTCTTACAAAAATTAAAATCTTATAATTTCAGTAGAATCATTCATTGAAGTCATAAGGATACATCCTATTATTTTGTTTTGATACTTGCGTCTCATTTCTAAAGTTTAAACTCAAGTATTCACCGAACTATTTTCATTTTCATTTTACTGCATAGTTCCATTTTTGCAATTATCTTTATGTTATTTATGCATTGTTTTGTGCTTTAAAAAAATGTTTATTATATTATATAATAATGAAGTTGTGCAATTTTCTATGTAACACCTGAAACTTGGCAATTTGACAGCAAAAAAAAAATACTGAACTAACTCCGTTTGCATACTACGTCTAAAATCTCAAAGAGCACTAGGCCACTGTACTTTTGGGTTTTTTTAAATTCTCAATAAGCCGGGCTTAACGCTTGCAACGGCTTTGTTCTTTTTATTTTATTTTTTTTATTTTGTTGGCGGGGGCAAGTTTTTGGGTTCCATGTCATAATTTTCTCAAATTTTGTATTAAAATTTTGGTTCAGCTTGCTGTTTATATTCTTGACAAATTTTTTTAGCTCTGTTCATACAGGAATTCAGTGTACATGGCAAGCATCCATTTCTAAACTACAATGCGGTGTGATTGCTCTACATTCATTTCATAGAATTAGCCACCCGAGTTTCTTAATTAATATGGCTATACTCTAAGAGTCGGAGATTCGATTTTTCCTGATATTCAGGCGTGGTAGAAAGCTTTACTTTCATTAAAGTTTCTTGGCTATTAGTTTATGAAGCATCATCAAATTGAATATTATATGGTGTTGCTAACAGCATGTACTCGATCATTGATCATTGCCTGAGTACTCTAATGCCCTTCAGATTATGGTCTTACTGAAAGCATGCTAAAGATGATTTTATATTTCTTCCAAAAGATTTGGACTTGTCAGCAGTCGTAGTTAGTGTTAGTGCTGCAATGGGTGCCAAACAGAATAATGTGGGGAGACTAGACCGTTCTGCTGACTTTGACAAAGTAAATAAACATGGAAATGATGAAGAGTTGGATTATGAGCCAGCAAAAGAGTCTTTTTCATCACACAGTAGCGAATACTCCAGCATGATAAAAAATAATTCAAGAGCTCCAAAAAAAATTAATAAGAAAGAATCAAGTGCAAGCTATCTTCGCCCATCAAAAATTAGTATTAGCCGCCAAGATCAGAAGAACCAAGAGCAGAAGAACCTGCAATTGAAGTCATCAATCAATGGGTTAAAGAAATCTCATAAAGTCAATAAAGTTGCTCCTTCCCCAATAAATCTTGACATTAAAACCTCAGCGAATACTATAGTTCCTCTAAAACCTTCATTTGAATCAGTTGTGGGAACAAATGGTAAGAGCATTGAAGAGGTCAAGGAGATAGATATTTTTGATGAGGCTCCAATTTGTGATCAAAGTGTTGGAACGGATGATTCAGTAGCAGATGCAGAAGAGAAAAATCTAGATGATGTCCACACAAGTTTCTGTCGAAAGGTTGAGGAGATGGAACTCAGGATTGAAAAACTTGAAGAGGAGCTCAGGGAAGTCGCTGCTCTTGAGATTTCCCTTTATTCTTTTGTACCAGAACATGGAAGCTCAGCACATAAGGTCCATACCCCTGCCCGGCGTCTTGCTAGACTATATGTTCATGCCTGCAAGCATTGGAGTCAGGATAAGTTGGCAACTGTTACCAAGAACACCATTTCAGGACTTGCTCTTATTTCCAAATCATGTGGTAATGATGTCCCAAGGTAATTATGCTGTTATTACCTCAAGTTTAAGGTTATTACTGTCTTTTTTCTCTTCAGCGGAGTCAAGTATTACCTTCATGTTGCAGGTTGACTTTTTGGTTATCAAACACAGTTGTATTAAGAAAGATTATTTGCCAAACATACGGCAGTTTACCCCCATCAAGTGTGATTATGAGGCCTGTAGAATTAAACTGCCATTCTATGAAGTCTGGAAGCGGGTTACAGAAGTTTAAAAACATCTGTGAAGGTAAACAAGGAAAGATGCTTGGATTTGCAGAAGTAGATGACTGGCACGAGCCCAGCACATATATTGCTGCACTAGAGAAACTCGAGTCCTGGATTTTCTCCAGAGCTGTTGAATCAGTTTGGTGGCAGGTAAAATGCAATTATTGAGCATTTTCTTTTCTCAAGTTTGTTTTCCACATGGGTAATGAGCGTTTTATCAGATAATCTTTATCATCTTCTGATTGATTTAAGAAACTTGGGATTTTTGGTAATCCCTCAACTAAATGCGGTGTAACCTACTAACCAATCTTATTTCTAAACTGGACTACGAGTTCATTATTTATTTATTTTTTTCATATCATCTGCGGTTGCATTTCCAGGCCTTGACTCCATACATGCAGTCCCCGGTTGAGGCTCTATACAAACCTAAAAGCATTGGCAAACTGTTCGGACCTTCTTTGGGTGATCCTAAACAGCAAAATTTTTCAGTGAACCTATGGAGAAGTGCTTTACATGATGCATTTTCCAGGCTCTGCCCAGTTCTAGCAGGAGGACATGAGTGCGGTTGCTTGCAGGTGTTGGCAAGAAAGGTATGAGCTTCGAATACTTTTTCGTTTGTTTTTTTTTCTCAATATTTTTTCTCACATGCTTTTACACAATTCCTAATTTTTGTTCACTATTTTTTTTGTAAATATCTAAACAGTGCAAAACAGTAGCCTGCTTACGCATTAGTAATGTGATCTTTCTTTTGGCTCGTTGGATATTTGAACTCCAGCATATTATGCTTTTTCCATTAGGATTTGGCATTAAGAATGAAAATGCTTTATTGTGTTCTGGCATCTCTTTGTTTAATTTTTTATTTTATTTTCTTGAGATCATTCATTAATGTGACTGCTTAATCCATGTAACCGACATCTTGCACATAAATTAGCAGCTGAAGAATTAGCAGTACTGATTATTTAGTTTGTTACACTAATCATTCTCTTAAAATTTCAATCAGGTTATGGAGCAATGTGTGTGCAGATTAGATGTTGCAATGTTTAATGCCATTTTGAGGGAATCAGCAAATGAGATACCCACTGATCCCATCTTAGATCCTATTGTTGATTCAAAGGTACTGCCAATACCAGCAGGAAATTTGAGCTTTGGTTCTGGCGCTCAGCTTAAAAATGCGGTATGTTATCTACTAAGTTGATAAGCATGTAAAACTGAACATGGACATAGCTTGACAAATTTCATGAATCTTGAAACTCTACAAATTACAAGAAAAATCTTTTAGAAGCTTCTACTTAACTTTCCTACAATATTATATAGATATATTGAATTGTAAGGTGATTCCAATCTGTTTTTAATAATATCTGTTAGTTTAATACCTTAAAAGTCTTGAAAGTGTAATTTTCAATTTAAGCAGTTGGGACCTCCATATGCCTACAGTAGACAACTCTATGTGCAACCCTAGAAGGGAGCCGGGTTGAGAAATATCACCTTCTTTTTCTTCATATTCTCTAATGATGCATGTTCTATGTTAGTATATCTAGTTAGAAGTTTGGAAAGTGTATTCCTCATATTTATTCATCAGTTGGTTCCTCCATGTGAACCCACAATACTCTACACGAGCTGCAACCCTAATTTGCAGATGGGTTGAGGACTATTACCTTCCTGTCTTGCATTATCTCTGAGGGTGTCAGATTGTGCCACTTCATGACATGCCCTATGATCTTGGTCTTAAAGTTCAAGCACTATCATCTTGTTCCCAGGAGGCATTATTAGGCGTAGAAGTTCTCTATTATAGGAATTGCTGTTGTCTGTCGATATTCTAAGCTCATGCGTGCATAGAATTTAATATGATTATTCAATTATATTTTATTAAACTTCTTTTATGCGGATTGAATTTTGAATTATTGGATTCTAGAACTTGAATGGTTTGCCCTTTCAACAGACTGGGAGCTGGGCTAGATGGTTTGAAGAGTTGTTGGGCATGAATTTTGACAATTCTGGAAAAGAAAACGCTTATAAAGATGATACTGGCTTTAAATGCTTTCGTCTTTTGAATGAGTTGAGCGACCTTCTTATGCTTCCTAAAGAAATGATCCTTGAGAAGTCTATCAGAAATGAGGTAACTTTTTGGAAACACCTTCTGGTATGGTTTTTAGCATGATCTGTATCCCCTTGCTTTATGGCAGATCCCAAATAATAGATCCCAAATAATAAGCATAAAAAGAAAAATGATGATGATCCTCTTCTATTTTGTTCAAAACTAAACTTTTTCTTTCTCTTATTTTTGAAGGTGTGCCCCTCTATTGGGTTGACTTTAATAACACGGATATTGTGCAATTTTACGCCTGATGAGTTCTGTCCAGAGTCTGTGCCAAGCGCTATACTGGAAGAGTTGAATTCTGAGGTATGGTTCAACTGGATCCATCTATTACATACTGTATTCCAAAATTAATAGTAAATAATCATACTTATTCCAGATTTAAATGTTTTAATTTTAACTAATGTTCCACTTAATTTGTACGTTGTCATGGATGCCATCATTAATAGAACTGTAATCAAATTGTCTCTCACAAACTTTATATGAATTTCAATACCTCCGATGTTTATAATCCATGCTTGAGTACTGCTGAAAGCTTCGATTGTGATTCTTATCTTGGACCATAACAAAATGAATAAATCCAATGTTATTCAAATTGTAAGACAATAGTGAAGGTCCATCTATCATCAAATGAAAAATTGTAAAATTTAATTATGGTCACTTTTCTTGTAGAAAATATTACATGCGGAATCCAGATGTGCGGATTGGTGATATTTTGATAGTAATGTAGTGGCATTGTGATTAATACCACCATAATACCAGCGCAATACTATCAAATTCGTATCTATCCGCATCTATTTTCATGTAATATTTTTTTCCTTTTCTTGCCGTAGATACTGGTCCTGACAAGCATCCCGTGTCCATTACAGAGTCTCGTTGAGCGCAGGCTATCAGAAAATGAGCAGATGTACATTTTGCCACGCACTTCAGCTCAAGTCTTGTACACTCCCATATCTCTTCCTGATTTTGTTGAGGAATTGGTAGAGGCAGAGAGCAAATCACCAAAACTAAAGAGAAATTCATCAATGGTAATGAGAAGGGGTTACACCAGTGACGAGGACTTGGACGATCTTGTTGATCCCATCGCCTCGTTTATTGACCGAACTCCTCCGGTCTCGCCGGCAATAGCAGGAGAAAGATTATTGCATAAGCAGATCTCAGTATCGAACTTGAGGTACAGTCTCCTTCGCCAGGTGTGGTGCGATTGAGCATCTTTCATTATGGTGTTTGTATGTTCATATTTATATACATATATATATATATATACAAGACATGCATTTCATTCAGGCCATTCTGTTCAAGTAAGATTTCATTAAAAAAGCAAGAAATTTAAATGATAAGGAGACGTCTCTTTTCTTTCAATTAAGAAGGAATTTATAATCTTAATCATGGCATGTTGGGATTTGGTTCAAAGATTCAAGCCAAAAATGTGAAGTTTTAAGCTGTTAAATTTGTCTGTAATGTTTTGGGGACTGTAGACGAATCCATAAAACCAAAATTTACTTGTATGTTTACTTTGCGAAGCATTTGACATTTAAATTCTGCAGGCTGCAGCTGCATGGTTTATGTTTGCCGCACAATATGTTTGTGAATGAAAATTAAAATTTAATTATTTGACACTGCTACTTAGCAAATAGGATGGCTTCAGGCAAAATTAGTAGTTGACATTCAAATTATTCTTCTGACTTTGTGGCCATATCTCTGTTGATAACAACAAGTCTTTATCCCATTAAGTGGGGTCGGCTACATGAATTCTTTTTCAATACTTTATCCTATTGAGTATCATATTTTCATTTAATTTTAATAGATTAAGATCATGTTTATACAATATCCAAAGTTCTTTTTTATGTCTATCTCTGCCTATCTCTTACATAACTCGAATCTAAAACATCTACTCTTAAAATTGGATCATCGGATGATTGATGTTTAATGTGATCAAACCATCTAATCTCGTCTGTCACTTGAGCTACACCAACCCTATCAGGGATATATTCGTTTCACATTTTATCTTTAAGGGTCAAGCCATTTATCCACCTAAGCATTCTCTTCTCGGCAACACTTAACTTTGTTGCATGCTTCTCTTTTGGAGGCCAACATTATGTGCCATAAAGCATTGCGAGTGTGATCGTCATCTTATAAAAATTTTCAAGTCTAAGTGGTACTTTTCTATCACACAGTAAGCCCGATGCATTCCTCCACTTCAATCAACCAACTTGAATTCTACTAATAACATTCTCATCTATCACCATCACTTTGAACAATAAATATGAGATATCTAAAATATTCAAACCTTTTAATGTTTCGATAACTCATAGTTACAACTCTGCCACTAAAGCCACCACTATAAAATTACATTCAATGTATTCAAATTTAAATATCCTCAAATGGATGTTTTTAAACTCCAATGTAGGTCTCCTTAATTCAAGTTTTTCCTAAACTCTTTTTCTAGTCTTGTCCACAAGAAGGATATCATTAACGAAAAGCATACACCAAGGTATACATATTTTTAATGACTTAAATATAAGTCAAATCAACACCCTTTTTTCTAAAACTCTTCAAAGGACTTCCCTTATAATTTTATGGTATGTTCTTTATAAATCAATAAAAATCATATGTAGATCCTCTTTAATCTCTTTGTACTTCTTCATTAAACCTCTCAATAAATGTATGGCTTCCATAATAGACTTGTCTAGCATAAATCCAAACTGATAATAAGAAATCTTTGTACCATGTCTAAACCTATGTTCAATTACTCTCTCATGATTTTAAAATATAATACATTAACTTAATTCCTCTATAATTTGCACACTCTTATGCATTCCCTTTATTTTTAATAATGGGACCAAAATATTCTCCCTCTACTCCTCAGACTTCTTTTTAGTTTTTAAAACAATATTAAAGAGTTTATTAAGCCAAGCAACTCCCCAATCTCCTAAAGATTTTCACACTTCAATTGGGATTTCTTTAAAGCGTTCTAAACTTTAGTTTTACTAATGTGACTTAAATATATATATATATATATATATATATATATATATATATATATATATATAT